>VBSM01003020.1:60182-94606 GCA_008086735.1 Cheirogaleus medius
AAAGGACATATATAAAGGGATTATTTAACTACCTCTATTTTTAACATACTTTGAACATTAGGATTTGTTTATCCTTTAATACACAGTAACAATAACTAAAATGCACATATAGAACGATGGTTAACTAATCTAACTCACTGGCACAGAACCTTCTCTGCTTACTATATCCTCCCCTCCCCTCACTACCCAGTGACAGGTTGCATTTGGGGAATGGCATTGTTAAACTTGTCTTAGAGAGGTGATAAATTATATATATATATATTTACCGCAGTAAAAAATAAATGTAAAAAAAAAGCTCTAGTGAGTAGGTGAGTGGGGGAGGGACAGTACCAGAGTCAGCAGTGGTTCTCCAGGGGGGGTGGGCAAGAGGGCGAATCCGGCTCTGCCCCCAGTGGGCTGCTCTGCCCCAAGGGATCTGACCCCGTGACCTTGCTGAACCCAGGGACTCAGGCTTTTTGAGCAGGCATCTCTACTCTGAGTGCCAGTGCCGGGACAGGAAGGATCCCTGCTTGCCCACTTTTGAAGTCATAATTCCTTTTCAACCCATAACTAGGATCTGTGGGGCCTTGGAATCCTTAGTTTTCTTTGTCAATAGAATGAGAATTGGAGGAAATTATTTAGAAGGGTATTGAGAAAAATAGCCCCTTGTGTGTCTGGCTCCTGTGAAGTGTTAAATGAAGGCAATGCAGGACTGTGAGAGGAAGAAGGTGCTGGAAGCTGGGGTGAGAAGAAGGGATTCCCAGAGGAGGCAAAATTGGAGAAAAGACATAAGGAAGGCAGCCCATGTGAGTGTTTTGAGGAGACAGCTGAAGAGAAGGCAGTAGTTCAGGGTGTAGGAGCAGCAAAAGATGGGGCCTTCACAGCCAAGGTATGACCAGACTTGCCGCCCAGAGCCTGTGTTGCTGGCGCCTCCCCAGCAGGCCCCACCCGGAGAGTTGCCAGGGGCCTGCCAGGAAGAAGCTGAGCTGCTCGTCTGCTCCCAGTGAGGAGAGAAGAGACGTGCTATGAAGCCGTGTTCCAGGGGCCAGGGCTGGGACCCAGGGCATAATAATTCTGAGAAGCAAAGTTTAAAGAAAATCTCACGTCACTAAACATGAAGGAGAAGGCAAAGGGACAGAGGCCAGTTATGAAGGAGCTGGGCTAGAGATGGGGCTGCTGATAAGGAAGAAACTGCAGGGGCCAAGCAGTGGGGGTCCAGGGGCAATTTCACAGCTGGACAGCAAAGATCAAAGGTGCTTTTCCATCCAGTGGTTCTAGATACTAGTGGATCTCTTAAAAGGGGATTTCTGAATGTGACAATCAGCACCCAACAACCTCAGTACTTGAGTCTAGTTAAGGCAGAACTCAAGCACGAGCCTCTCGCAAGTGCTAGTATTTTAGAGTCAGATCTGCTAGGAGTCCCCAAGGTGATCCACGTGACCTGCAAGCTGAGAGGCTCAAACCACATGACTCAGATGGCATTTTAAGAGTTTCCTCCAGGGAACAGCAAGGTTTTTACTCTCTCAAGATCAGCCTGGAAATAATATTTTTAAGCTATAGCTATGGGGGCATCAGCCCCTTAACAAGTCAGTTAACAGAGTTTTAAGGCACAAACTTGTAGATCCAACATCCTTGTATAAAAACCTCCTATATACTAGCTGTATGAGCTAACCTTTCTTACCTTCCTGAGCCCCAGTTTTCTTATTTTATTTTTAAAATGGGGATACCCCTATATCTCAGGGTCGTTATAAGGACTGAATAAAATGGGTGTGATAGGAGGCCAGTGTCAGTGAGGAGCTAAATGCTCAATGTATGTTAACCCGTCAGTGAGTAGTTTCAGTATAGCTCTTACTATTTATAGATTATTAGAGTTAATACTAGTACCATTTTTTTGTTGAACACATTTGTCTGTTGTCTTCTATATATTTAGGAAGCATTTCTTGGAACAGCCTTCTATTTTTCTCTGGGAAAAGTATGAAAGCACAAAAATTCAAAGTCGCCATGTTATAGCAGAATCCATTTCATTATACTAGAGATCCCCAGATTTCTCTCCCCCCCCACCCCCACATGCACCCTGTGCCTCCCTTTTCAATGGTGACAAAACTGGAGAGAGGCAGAGCAGTCAGGGCACTGAGGTGAGGAAGGCTATATTTAGACCAGAAAACAAAACACCTTCCAGAAAGCTGACTGTTTGCTAAATAGGTAAACTCTTTGAATCATTCTCATAGAGAAAACTTTTTAAAGAATTTACTCCTTTGTTCTTGTCCCCAGATCTGAGTTTTCCATCACAGTCCCATTGCCATTTTATTATAAAATTCTGACACCAAGATATGGGATCATTTATGAGGCTGCAGGAACATAACATAAAATGGCTAAAAAAAAAAAAAAAATTAATCGCTCATTTTGATTTAGTCTTCTCTTCTGCCCAGTAATGACTTTGGATGCCATCCTATTGACCTCCTCTGCTTTTGTTCCCATCAAAATCGATACAGTATGCAACACCATAAATTTGCTTTGGCTAGCTTTCAGTTCATGGCCAGCCAGAACACTCCCCCTGTGAACTGGGTGATAATGAAGTTATGGGCAAGGCGGCCTCCTTTAATCAGCAATCATTACAGTGGGGCCTGGCTTTAAAGTGAATGATAAATAGGCAGACTCAGAGCCAGCAGGGGTTTGGGGAGTTATTGATCAAGAACCAGCCTTGGAAACTTAACACTTTACCTAGAGCTCTGTAGGCAATGTGTATTAGCTGCAAAGTATCAGGTTCAAACAATTTTCTTAGTAAGGTTTATTTCCGATGGGACTCAAGGAAATTCCAATAATTTATGTGAATTGAACATAATGATTCCTCATGGAAGTGACCCCTATCCGGTTCCAAAAGTATATTATACACATAAAGGACCATACAAACAAAGTACACACGTACATTGCAGAGAGTAAGCCCGAACATATTCTTACCCTCCACCAATTTATGAAACAGAATATTCTAGTATCTCGAAGGATTCACACTTCAGATGCTGATCTTCGCTGAGGTCCCTGCACTCACTTTCAGATGTAACCACAAATCTGATTTTTGTGGAAACAATCAGCTTTCTTTCCATTATCTCACTTATAGATGTATCCATGAACAATATATTGCTTTATATTTGGAGTTACTGATTTATCAATGGGATCAAATTTATTTCTCTTCTGTGACTTTCTACTTTTACTTGAAATCTTCCTTTTTTCTTTTTTTTAGATTCACTAACATAATGCAAGTGATTGTGATTCACTCACATTTTCTGCTTTGCAGTAGTCCATTATTTGAATTAACTGCAATCCATGTATTCTTTCTACTGTCCATAGACATTTTTAGGTGTTGTATTCGCTTATTTTATTATTTAAAAGCTACCATAAACCTGTTCCCACACATCTCATAGTTTGCTGTATGCAAGAGTGTGAGTGGTACATCCAAGAGTGGGGTTTCTGAATTCAGGCTATGTTGAGTTTTACTACATAAAGCCAGGTTAGTTTATACCCACTTGCACTCTCATAAACAAGAGATTCGGTTGCTCCCTGATAGCTAAAATGCTTAGAATTTTGTGGTTTTTTAAAAAAAATTTAATAAAATTGGTAGATGTAAAATTATATCCTATGCAGATTTTAGTTAGTTTTAATTGGAATTTTCTGAAAACTAAAACAATGGAGCATGTTTTCATTAATTTATGAGCCATATGTTTTTCCTCATTTATGTAATATCTCAGTATGTGTTTATATGTTTCATTCATTTTTCCATTAGGCTATTTCTTATTGATTTCTAGAAAGTTTTAAATATGTTTTGGATACTAATCCTGTGTCACTTATATACATTGCAAATACCTTCCCTAGTTAGTGGCTTGTCTTTTCATTTTTCATGGTTTCTTTTTAATGAACTAGAGCTCTTCTTTTTTTTTTTTAATTGTTCAAGGGTAATGTGATTTTAAGTTTAGTAACCAGGCCAATACTTGCTTCGCAATCCTAAAGTTTTGTTTGTTTCTTTAATGGTGGTAAAAAACACATAACATTTAATTTGTCATCTAAACCAAGACTCAGGGTACAGTTCAGTAGTATAAAATATACTCACATTGTTGTACAGCAGATCTCTAGGAGGGTTTCATCTCCCAACACTGAATCTCTGTATCCACTAAGCACTAATTTCCTCTCTCTCCACCCTCAGACCTTGGTAACCACCTTTCTACTTTCTGTCTCCGTGACTTTTGATGACTTAAGATACTTTACATGAGTGGAATCATACAGTATTTTTCCTGTTGTGACTGGCATATTTTACTTAGCATTATAGCCTCAAGGCTCACCCATGTTATAGCATGTGACAGAATTTCCTTCAATTCAAGGCTGCAGAATATCCCTTTGTTTGTATATAACACATTGTCTTTATCCATTCATCTGTCGAGGAACACTTAGGTTGCTTCCACCGCTTGGCTATTGTGCCTAATGCTGTGATGAACGTAGGTGTACACATAACTCTTCAAGATCTTGCTTGGAATTCTCTTGGATATATACCTAGAAGTGTGATTGCTAGGTCATATGGTAATTTTATTTTTAATTTTTTAAGGACCTTTCATACTGTTTTTCATTATGGCATCCTTGTCTTTTTCCTGATATTAGAAGAAAAGTTTTCAGTCTTTTTCTGTTGAGTATGATGTTAGCTGTGTGCTATCCATATATGGATCTTACTATATTGAGAAACTTTTCTTCTATTCTTAGTTTGTTGAGTTATCATGAAAGGGTGATAAGTTTTTCAAAAGCTTTTTCTCCATTGATTCAGATGATGCTGTGATTTCTGTGTTTTGTTAATATGGTATATTGCATTGGTAGAGTTTTGTATGTTGAATCATCCTTGCATCCCAGGAATAAATCCCACTCGGTCAAGGTGTATGATCCTTTTAATGAGCTGTTGAATTCTATTGCTGGTATTTTGCTGAGGATTTTTGCATCAGATATCAAAAGATATTGGTCTTGTTGTGTCTTTGTGTGGTTGAGTATGAAGGTTATGCTGGCCTCATAGAGCAAATGTGGGAATATTCTCTCATCTTCAATTCTTTGAAAGTGTTTAAGGGTTTAAGAAGGCTTAATGTTAATTTTTCTTAAAATCGTTTGGTGGATTCTCTAATGGAGCCATCTGATACTGAGCTTTTCTTTGTTGGGAGGTTTTTTATTACTGCTTTAATCTCCTCACTAGTCATACATCTGCCCAGATTTTTTATTTCTTCATGTTTCAGTCTTAGTGGGTCACATGTTTTAAGTATTTATCCATTTCTTGTAGGTTATTGAATCTGTTGGTATCTAATGATTCATGGTAGTCTCTTATAACTCTTTTTATTTCTGTGACAGTACTTGAAATGTCTCCTCTTTCATTTGTAATTTTAGCTGTTTGACCCATCTCTCTTTTTTTATTCTACTCATCTCTCTGTTTTTCTTAGTCTAGCTAAATGTTTGTTAATTTTGTTGATCTTTAAAAAAATACTCCTTGAATCACTGATGTTTACCATTATTTTTCTATTCTGTGTTTCATTTATCTCTTCTTTAGCCTTTACTATCTCCTTCCTTCTGCTGAGTTTGGGTTTAATTTGTTCTTCTTTCTTGAGTTCCTTCAGGCATAATTTAAGGTTGTTGATTTGAGATCTTTCTTCTTTTTTTAAGGTAAGCATTTACTACTATAAACTTCCCTCTTCCTACTGCATCCTATAAGTTTTAGTATATTGTGTTTCATTTTCATTTGTCTCCAAATATTTTCTAAATTCCTTTGTGATTTCTTCTTCAATCTCTTGATTTAAGAGCATGTTGTTTGTTTTCCACATATTTGTAAATTTTCCTGTTTTCTTTCTGCTATTGATTTCTAGCTTCATTCCATTCTGGTTGGAGAAGACAGGTTTTATGATTTCAATTCTCCTAAATTTGTTAAGACTTGTTTTCTGACTGAAAATGTGGTCTGTCTTGAAGAATGTTCCATTTGCACATAAGAATAATGTGTATCTGCTCTCGTTAGGTGAAGTGTTCTGTAAACATCTGTGAGATTCAACCAATCTATAGTGTTGTTCAAGCCCTCTGTTCCTTATTGATCTTCTGTCTGATCATTTTCTCTATGATTGAAAGTGAGGTGTTGAAGTTTCCTACTTTTATTGAAGATCTGCCTATATTTCCCTTCAGTGCTGTCAATGTTTATTTCATATATTTGGATGCCTTAATGCTAGCATCTAGCATTAGCATTAAAATAACATTTACTGAGTTATTATTATATTAATATTAATATCTTCCTGTTGAATTGACCATGTTATCATTATATAATGTAATATATTCCTTTGTGTCTTGTGACAGTTTTTGTCTTACAGCCTGTTTTGTCTGATATTAATATGGCCACCCCTACTCTCTTTGGGTTTCCATTTACATGCCATACCTTTTCCCAGCCTTGTACTTTTAGCCTATATGTGTCCTTAAATCTAACGGGAGTCTCTTATAGACAGCATATAGTTGGATCTTATATTTTATATCCCTTTAGCCAATATATGTATTTTATTCAATCTGTTTATTGATGACACATATTAACCATTTTTATATTGCATATATATTAACATTTATAATTTATCAGTTTATAATTAATTTTTATGCTTTTTAAAAAGTAAATTTTACTTTTTATATTTGAGGTTTACAGCATGAATGTTACAGGATACATAATTAAATAGTAAAATGGTTACTATAGTGAAGCAGATTAACAGATCTATCATCTCACATAGTTCCTTTTTTGTGAAAATAGCAACTTGTCACCAAATTTAACAAAAATCCATAACAGAATAAAGTTTTGCTAACTGTAGACTTCACGTTGTACATTAGATCTCTAGGTCTGTTCATCCTACAAATCTGTTCTTTTGTATCCTTCAACCTCCAACTCCTCGTTTCCTAATTTTTATGTTTTTCTTAAAAATTCTATACAATACTTACGTGATTTACTCACCTACATTACAAGATTCTATATTTTTCTATATATTTACCTTTACCAGGAAGTTTTATACTTTTGCATTGCTTTTTTTTTTTTTTATCATCCTTTGACTTCAAATTGTAGAATTCTTTTCAGAAATTTTTGTGGGTCAAGTCCAGTGGTAATGAATTCCCTCAGATTTTGTTTGTCTTGAAAAATCATAATTTCTCCTTCATTGTTGAAGGAGAATTTTGCCAAATATAGTATTCTTTTTTGGCAGTTTTTTTTTCTTTCAATAATTTGCAAATATTATCCCACTCCTTTTAGCCTGGAAGATGTCTTCTGAGAAATTTGCTTATAATCTAATAGAAGCTTGCTTGTGCACATCAAGTTGCTTTTCCCTTGCAGCTTTCAGAGTTCTTTTTATCTGTCACTTTTGACAGTTTGATTATGACATTTCTCGGTGAATGTCTCTTTAGATTCAACGTAGTGAAGTTTTTTCAGCCTCTTGAACTTGTATGTCCATTTCTCTTCTCAGATTTGGGAAATTTTTATCCATTATTTCTTCAAATAGATTCTCTGCCCCCTTTTCTCTTTCTCTTCCTTCTTGAATTCCCATAATGCCTATAGTTTTCTACTTGATTCATGTCCCATAATTCTCTTAAGCTCTCTTCATTTCTCTTCATTATTTTTTCCTTTATGCTTCTCTGCCTCAGTAGTTTTAAAAGTCTTGTCTTTGAGTTTGCTGATATTTCTTCCACCTACTTAAGTCTGTTGTTGAGTCTCTCTAGTAAATTTTCAATTTAGTTATTATATTGTTTGGTTCCAAAACTTCTGTTTGGTTCTTCTTCATAGTTTCTACCTCATTGTTGATAGTCTCATTTTGTTTTTACATCATTTCCCTGATTTTATTTAGTTGTTTATCTATGCTCTCTTTTTAAATCACTGAACATCCTTATGATGGTATTTTTGAATTCTTATTTGGTGATTCATATGTCTCTGTTTCTTTAGGTTCAGTTTCTGGAATTTGTTTGGTTCCTTTAAATGTGTCATGGCTTCCTGTTACTTTGTACGCTTTGTTATATTTTGTCATTGGAATTTCAGCATTTGGAGAATCAGCTAACTCTCTCAGACTTTGTGGTCTGATTTTGTATAGGAAGGACTTCCTCCATATTCCCTAGCTAGAGATTCTAGAGATCTCTCAAGCCTTTTCTGGATATGCAATGTCTCAAGGCATGTTCATATAATTTCCTATTTGAAGAAACCTGCTAATTTCTTCTCAGGAGCTCTACCTGGTCTCTGTATACAACATTGCAACCTCTCTGGTGCTGTAGCAAATTACAATACTAGCATCCAGCTAGTGTCTATCTGTGGTACTGAAGATTCTGCTACAAGGTTGATTGTCCTTTTTTCTTACAGACCTCCCAAGTTGGTACCCCATTTCTGTTAGTACTTGAATACAGACAACACAAAAAACAGTACCTTAAGCAGCCCCCCTAAAAGACAGACTGTTGGAAGTATGAAGTACTGAGTACAAACTACAACATGCTTCTATTCCTTTCCTTCCCCAGTGAGAAGCCCAGAGTTAGAGATTTTCTCACAAATGTTCTATGCTGTGCTCTGAGTGCAGGAGCTCTGACAGAAATAGTGGAGAAAGGCGCAAATTTCCCGACAGGCTTTGATATGGTTGACCTCATGGTCTTGTGGTGCAGGAAGTTCTTAAGGGTTTCTGGATTTCTCACAGAGCTTTTGGCTCATTTGTTGTTAAATTCTTGTCTTTGTTGGGGAAGAAGGGTTTAGGGCTTCCTATTCTACCATCTTGCTGACATTGTTCCATCCAGAAATTCTTAAATTTAATGTAGTTGAATATATAGAACTTTTATCACATAAGATATTCTGCTATATTGACTTCAAATAGTTATATAATTTTTCATTATACATTTAAGTGTGTAACATTCGTTGAATTTATGTATATAGTATGAGGTAGGATTATCATTTCACATTTTGCCATTTTGATAATAAATTTTCTCAGCACAACTTATTAAGTACTCCATCTTCGGTGCTGTTCAGCAGTGCCTGATCTGTCGTACACCTATGGGTCAGTTTCCAGTATCTCTACTCGGTTTCACTGGCCCTTTTGTTCATCTATAAGCCAATTCTACAATCTTGAATACTATTGCTTCATAATAAGATTTGATGTTTGATAGAGAAAGTTCATTTGCTTAGCTCTTCCTCAGGGATATTTTAAATAGTCTTGGCCTTTTGCTCATCCTAACAAATTTTATAATCAGCTTATCAAGTTCCAAGGAAAATTATATTAGAATTTTGATTGTATTCCACTAAATTTCAATTTAGGAAAACTAATGTTTTATGTTACTATGGCTTTCCATTTATTTATGCCTCCTTTAAAATTTTTCAACATAATATTGTATTTTCTTCATAAGGTTTGTGCAAAACATTTGTTAGATATACTTAGGCAATTTCTGTATTGGTTTTATTATTACCATAAGTGGTATCTATGTTAGTTTTCTAAGGCTGCTATAACAAGTTACTATCAAAAATAAACTAAGTAGCTTAAAGCAATAAAATTTTATTTTCTCATAGTTCTGAAGGGTAGAAGTCAAAATTCAAGCTGTTAGCAGGCCATGATGCCTCTACAGCTCTAAAGACAATCCTTCCTTGCTTCTTCCTTCCATGCAATGGTAGCTGTAGATCCTTTGCATTTCTTGGCTGGCACCTTCGTCATTACAAGACTAGAGCTGCATTGGTCATCATGTGATGCTCTCCCTCTGTGTTGTTTCTTCCTTTTTTATAAGGACTTCCACCCTAAAACTTCATCTTAACTTGATTATATCTGTAAAGACCCTGTTTCCAAATAAGGTCACATTTATAGGTACCAGGGATTAAGACTTCAATATATCGTTCTGGAGAAAACAGTTAAACCCATAACTGCATCATTGTTTTATAATTACATTTTTCCTAAAAGCTTTTTTGCTGCTATATAGAAATGCAAGTGACTTCTGTATCTTGATGTCAAATTCAGCAAACTTGTTAAATTCTCTCATAAATTCTAATGATTAATATTAGTAGATTCTTTAGGGTTTTCTGCATGATAAAAACTATTTCCTCTTTTCTAATTTTTATAATTTTGTTTTTCCTTTACTTACTGTCTCGAATTCTATTAAAAATAATAATAATGAGTCTTTATATTGTTCCTGATCATTAGGAAAATGTTTCCAACACTTCACCATTTGCCAGTTTTGTTTGGTTACATATTATTTATCAGTAATTATTTAAGGAAGGGATTTTTTTAATTCCTAGTTTTTCAAAAAGGTTATTTTTGGGAAATCATGAATACCTATTATATTTTATGAAGCATTTTTTCTTTATTGCTTGAAATAAACATACAGGTTTCTCTTTTAACCAGTTAATATGAGAAATTAAAATATTCATTTTTAATAATAATTCCTGCTTTTCTAGATAAATGCTTGGCTTATCTGTCTCCTAATATTCTGTGTATTTCTTTTCCTTTTTTTTTATATGTACTCCTAAGTGAATTAGCTTTAATTTTCTTCTTGGTTTGGGAGTGAACATAATGCATGCTCCATAAAATGGGTTGGAAGTGTTTCCTGTTGCTGCTTTCTCCGCAGGATTTTTGTAAGATTGGCATCATTCTTTCCTAAATGTTTTATAGAATTTGTCAGTAAATCTATTTGGGGCTAGAATTGTGTGTGTTTTTGTGTGAGAGAAGAGTTCAATTTATGATTCAATTTTTAAATAATTTTAAAAAGATTTTCTATGACTTTTGTGTTACTTCTGGCAAGTTGTATTTCTACCAGTTTATTGCATAAAATTTTCAAATTTATTATAACATCCTCTGACACTCTTTTGTAGTATCTGATCTGTGGAGTATTCTATTTTCATTCTTGATATTAGCTAAGTACACCTTCAATCTTGTTTTTTGTTTGTTTAATCTTGCCATGGATTTATACATTTTATTAGCCTTTTCAAAGGACCAACTTTGGGCTTTGTTAATCCTCTCCTTGTAATTTTTCCCACATTAATCTCACTCTCATCTTTAATATTTGCTTCTTTCTTTTTTATAGTCTATTTGTCTTAGCATTTAATTTTCAACCTTCCCCTTTTATAATGAAAGTTATTAATCTCCTCTAAGCAGAGCTTCTCATATGTTTCATAAGCTTTGATTTATCTTTTTATTTTCATTTAGTGCAGGATAGTTTCTAATTTCCCTTTGACTCGGTTTTTTTTGAAAGTTTACTTTCAAATTCCCAATGTATAGATTGCTTTTCTTTCTGTATTTCTTTTAATCATTTATTTCAAACTTATGATAAAAATCTTTGAAATGTCTTGAGAATTCAAGTAGATGGAAATTTTTCAAAGTTAATTAATATGCATTTATAAAAATACATTTCTCAATTATTTTGTGCAATGTTTGATCAAGGTCATTCTTCTACTCAAAACCTCAAAAATTGCTCCTTTTGTCATATTTTTTATTTTTCTTTCTTCTTTTTTTTTTTTTTTTTTTTTTTTTTTTTTTTTAGTCTGCTTGTAGAATAAGTTACTGAGGGACAATTGTTTAAAAATTAGTATGTGAATTTTTAAATTATTTATTGTAGTTTAACCAGTTAATTCATTTTATATCCTTAGACTTGCTTTTAGATTTAGCAATGTCAGAATAGCTGCATCTATCTCCTTGCTAAATTGAATATATATCATTATGGAATTATTCTCTTTAATGTTATTATTTTTTAAATCTATCTTATCTAGCTACACCAGTTTTCTTCTGAGTAGTATTTTCTTAGGATATTCTCCTATCCTTTAACTCTTGACATCATTCTTTTTGTTTTGTCTTGAAAACAACGTATATCTTGTCTTCTTTTTATTTTTATTCACCCTGAAATGTATTTGTATTTTAACTGAAGGTTTAGCTTAGCTATTTTACTTTTACTAAGACATTCATGTCTTATTAACGGCGTCTGACCAATCAACCTTGTTTTGAAATTTGCTTTGCCCCTTATTTTCTTTTTGTAGGTTGTTACAACCTTCTTTCTATTTGCCATTATTCTCATTATTTTCTATTATCTCTGCTTGTTTGGAAGTTACATGTTCTTTCTTCATTCTTTTAGTGGGTAGCCTAATATTTTTTAAAATATATATAACATAGCATAAAGTAATGAAAATATTTATTCTCCCCCCAAAGGAGCCTTAAAATATTTTAATTTTCATTATTTCTTTTATCTCAAATTACATTGTTTTCCAGATTTTTTCTTCTTTTGCTCCTATGACCCCCTAGGACATATACACATGGGAATTACCATTTTTAATATATCCATAGCAGCGAATGCTTAGATTATATCCTAACTATATGAGAATATATTTTAACTATATATTAACTAATAACTAATATGTCTGCTTGTAATTCCTTTCAAGTTCCATTTCAAATCTCCAATCTGAGAGTTTTTTATTTCTATAAAATATATGTTTTTTTTATAATCTTCTTGTAAAAATTTGTTGATGGTAAAGTTTTTTGTTCCTCCAATTATTTTCTATCTTTATTCTTAACAACTATGCAGAATATAGAATTCTGGGGTAGGAGTTATTTAATGTCAGCACATTAGAGATAATATTCCACTGTGCTCTGGCATCAATAATTGTTTTTAGTAAATTAAATCACTCTAATATTTTTTGTGGTCAATACATATTTTCTCTATTGCTGTTTTTAATATTTTCACTTTCTTTTGGGCTTTGCAATTTCATCACGATGTGTTTAGCAGTAACTTTTTTAAACTTTCTTTTTCCTGTTTGGAATTTATTGGACTTCCTGAAGCTTGGTTTAATGGGATGAATTAAATGGGATAAAGGATACCATGGAACATCATAAAAAGAAAGACATTAATTATACACAGAGCAGCTTTTTTCAAAAGGAAAAACAGAAAAAAACTAAAATATATAATGCATAATATTTTAAAATTTTTAAAAGTTTACACAAAACAGTTTAAAATCATGGATACTTACAAGCAAAAACATACATAACAAACAAGAATAGTTGCTGTGATGTTGGCAGACAGGAGAATAGAAGTGAGGAATGAGAATAAAGGGTAAACACACACACAAAAGCAAACAAACAAATAAACAAATTACTCAGTAGAGGGACCTTGAGCTGACCAATGTGATAACTTAACACTGAGCAGAGAAACATTATTTACTCAAACCTTCACATCTGAGGGCCAGAATGTATATATGTAGGGGTACATATGTGTATCCGTTCACTTTGTACATTTCTTAACCAAAAGTTTTAATTTCAGTGTACTCAAGTTCATTATTCTTTTTACTTGTACTTTGTGTTTTCAAGTTTTCTCTAAAAACCTCTCCTTAATTTTTCATTCAAAATTATGTTCTTCTGAAATTTCTTTTATTAAGCACACCACACACACACTCAGCCCACACACACATGCATATGCAGATATATTTTTCATTATTAGATCTTTAATATACTTGGTGTACAAATTTGCATGTGGTGTTAAGTGAAACCTCATTCTGGCTTTCTGCTGCCAATAACAGTAAGGATTTCTGGGTCTGCCTCTTTATTAGGCTCTGCCTTGCTTTTTATCTCTCTCCCCGATGCCTTTGCAGGCATGGACTCCAGTTAAAACTATTCTGCAGCAGCTTACAATGCACAGAAAGATGTTTCCTTCTGCCTGAATTATTTTTATCGCAGCCATAATTGGAATGTAAATAACGCAGAAAATAATCATACACCAGCCTTGAGTAGCCCCTCAGTCAGAGTATGAGACTTTGGCATAATTAAGTCTGCAATATTTCACTGGTGGCCAGATAAAAATTTCAATTGAAAGAATAGAAGTAATGACATATAGATGTAATGACAAACCAGCAGTCTTCCACCATAGCCAGAGTATCTACCTCTGCTCCAATCACTACTTTTATATCTTCCATGAATCTGTTCTCTCTATAAATCCAGACGATTCCTATTAGTTCCAGTAGAGCTGCAATCAAAATGCCCCATTCAGTGCAGAAGTGGCCAATCAGATGAACCAGTAAATTCCAGCCTGAATCAAATTACACAGGCAATTTCTCCCCCGCGGCCCCTCTCCTCACTTCCTCCCTCCTCTGGCAGAGGGACTTCAGACATTCCATCACTTTGTCCCTCAGGACTATGCTGTCCCTCTTCACAGAGCTAACACTCTCATCTGTGGTCTAAGCCTCAAATGTCACTTTGTTCAGGAAGCTACTCTGTGTAGTCCATGGTCCTCACAAGTACTGATGAAGCCCTGTTGTGTTTTCCCCATCAGAGCACTCATCAAATGTACATAACTATTCCAGGAGACTGGGAACTGTGAACTAAATAAAAGCATAAGGCTCCCCCCACCAGCTGACTGACCCTCCTGGCCTAGGGGATATCCTAAAACTAAATTGCCAGCCAGGAGGAGGGAGGTCAGACATGCCTCATCATTGCCCCCTCCCTTCTTGAGGACATCCTTTGTAACCCATTAACAGGCCTCAGGGTATACAAGACAATCCTGTAGGTCCTCAATTTACACAACAAATACATGTCAGGTGGCTTATCTCTGATTAACAACTCCTTGTGTTAAACAAAGCTTCATGTCTTTAACCAATTACAAGTCAAAGAATCTTTAACCACTTCAGACCTTGCTCACCGGCCTGGAAACCTTGCCCACAGCCGACTCTCATAGTCTGCATGATAGTTTGCGCTGTGCGCTGTGCATTGACAACGAATCCGTTTTGCTCTTGTGTGATGAGGAAAGCTTTAAAGCACTGAAAGCTTGTTTTACTTTACAGGCAGCTTCACTTGTAATGTAAATCAGAATGGGTAACATATATATATATATATGTTTTCATTACGTTATTTTTAAATATTCACAATTTTATTTTGATAAATGAAAAATTAGAAAAGTCGTATCATGGCTGTCGGCTAAAGTCAATGCTCGGCTGTGCGCCTTCATATCACGGCTGTCGGCTAAAGTCACTGTGCGCGTTCATCCGTGGCTATCAACTATAGTCGAAACTGGTACCGAAGTGGTTAAATCCACCTATAAACTGTAAGGCCTCTCCCCTTGGAGATGGCCCACCTTTTCGGGCCAAACCAAAACATGCCTTCCATGTATTGATTTATGACTTTACCTGTAACCCCTGTCTTCCCGAAATGTATAAAACCAAACTGTGACCCAGCCACAGAGAGTCCACTTGTTCAAGGCTTCTCTGGTGTCGCTCCAGGTCATTGTCCTCAACTTCGGCTCAGAATAAACCTCTCTAAATTATTTTACAGCATTTGGCTTCTTTTCCATCAACAGAACCATTGCTTTAAGTCTGTCCAGAAGCATTTTTCTTTCCACTTCTCCTGATATTAGACACCTCCTCTCTGATACTTGGCATGCCCACACCCCTGGAAACAGCGGTCACTTTAAACAGTGGCCATGGGCTCCACTGACATCAATCAGAGCCTTTCCCTGGGGCCGGTGTATGGATGTCTCTTTCTACTGGAGAAGATACAAATTCAGGTTATCATTGGCCACATTCACCTGTCATGAAAAAGGGACAAGACATAAAGAATGACCAGGGACATTTGCCAGAACTCTCCATTGCAAGTGATGAAGACCCATTAATTAACATAAGCAAAAGGGGAGTCCTTAAGCCACATTCGAATCAATATGGCTTTCGTCGCACATGCACATGTTCGTTATCTGTCCATGAACCCAATGGGGCCGGCTCCTAATCACTGTGCCCTCTTTCCCTGGTCTAGTCCCACCACTTTCTACGTCTCACCCCACTATGGTATCCACCCCCAGTACCTGTGGCCCCCCATCGCCCCCACTGCATCTATCATCTGACTTCCCAGAACTGCCATCCGGGCCTTGGAGGACCTCTCACTCCACTCTGCCTTGCTTTGGCACAGTCTCACTCTCCTAACTTAGCCACCCACCAACCCTACAGAAAATGTTCATTCCTGCACTCAGAGCCCAGAGACGAGCTTCATAGACAAGGACACTGGAGAGATAAAAGGGCACAGGATAGTTTTAGAGGTATTCCCTGCTCATAAGAAACTGACATCTAATTGATGATTTATTTAAGGTCATTTGCCTCCAGGGAAGCAGAGAACAATAATTTAACCCCACATTAACGCCTCACCGACAGACTCTCAAACCATCCACAGGATGTTGACAAGCAAGTTTCAGAATGGAGTCGGGTGATGAGGTGAGGCAGAAGGTAGCCTGCAAATCGCATCATAAAAATGTCAGTTCTTGACCACATTCCCCAAAAGTGTGATTTTCCTTTTGCTGCAGTCATAGTTATATATTTTCTCTTCTTTATGATTTCCTCAATAACATTTTCTTTTCTCTAGCTTACCTTATTGTAAGAATACTAATACAGTATATAATATATAGAACATACAAAAGTGTGTGTTAATCAACTATTTGTGTTATCAGTAGGGCTTCCAATTAGCAGTTAAGTTTTGGGGGAGTCAAAAGTTATACATGGATTTTCTACTTCCAGGGGGGTCAGCAATCCTAACCTCCCCATTGTTTGAGGGTCAACTGTAGTCTACTCTTAGGCACATGCAAACACAGTGTACTTGACAATTAATAAACTACTACTTGAGCTACCTACCCTCAGGAAACGAGATAAACCTCCCTACGAACACTGATGATGGCTCCCTTAGTAACTAAAGCACACTTTCCCCCTGGATTCCAGGAAACACCTGTGCAAACCCTCGTTCGCCTGCTCTTGTTCAGACGTTCTCTTCTCTGCTTCTTTTCTTAGCCCTGCGGGTTGGTGTGTCTCAGGCTTTCACTCTATACCCTCTTGCTAGACAGTCGCTGTCACCTTCAGGGTTTCCTACTTCACCTCCTTCAACATGAATTCCAAGACCATCTATTTCCTCCTACCCAAATGCTACTCAATATATCTGACAATTCAACCCAGAAACAGCTCAAATCCAGGTGTCCAATACCAAATGCATTACATTAACCTTTAAACACTGGTCCTTCTTTATACATTCTATGTCTTTATGAATGTCACCCATTGTGCAAACATAAATTATAAAACCATTCTTGACTTCCCTTTCCAACATCAGACAATAAGTAACCAACAAAAATTCAGTTCACCTCTTAAATCATTCTTGAATCTTTGTCCTTTTCTCCAACTCCACCATCACTTCTGTAGTTCAGGCCTTCAACATCACTTCTCGTTACTTACAGCCACTGTTTATTGAGAACATACTATGCGCTGGGCTGGTACTAAGCACTTTATAGAGGTTCTCTCAAGTAATCATTAAATTTATGGCAGACATTATGTTTGTGGGAGGAGAAAAATTTCTTAGTCTGCATCTCTGTTCGCTGTCTCTTGCTCCTCTGTGAGCAGGAGGACACGCTAACGAGATTTAGACAGTGGTGCCACGCAGCAGCTGCACTGCCCTTTAACAAGCATGTGTAAATGTTCGGGGCCATTTAGAAATGACATGGGGAAGGGCACTACCGGGATTTGTGGACAGAGACCAAGAATATTAAAATTCCTACAATACACAAAATAGCCTCACACAATGAAGAATTGCTTCAAACACGACGATAATTGCATCTCTTTTGGTAAACCACTAACGTAGGACACTGACTGAACTGTATTTCCAAGCCAGCTCACTCATCATATGCTTAAAAGAAATGTCCTGATGTGTAGCCCTCCCTTCCTCTCCTCGCGGGTGTGCATTGCTCTCCTTGTACACAAACCCACACATCCTGGCCATTACTTTGGGTCCATTTATGAATTCATTAATTCGATCACACATTCAGTGGCTAGTTATTGAGCAATTCCTACGTGCCACATACTCTGCTAGTGCTGGGTCAGGGCCAACACTGACATAGCTTCTCCCACGTGGAGCTTAGGGTGTAGTTGGAGAGAGGGAAAACAACCGATAATCACACAAATAAACAGAATTACACCTGGCATGAAAGCAATGGAGGGAAGGGCCATGAGACTAGGAGAGCATAAGTTAAAGGGATTGGAACTCTGTACCTGGACTGGGGGTCAGAGAAGGTTTTCTTGTGAAAGGGGTCATCTAGCTGAGATATGAGGTCCAAGAGGCAGTGGGCTGGGTAAACATGGGCTGAGAGTGGGGTAAAGGGACAGGGGAGTGATTTTCAGAAAGAATAAACAACAAATACAATTATCCTGCGGCAGGAAAGAGAACATTGCATCCAGGGACCTGGTGGGAGGCCACAGTAGCTGGCACAAAGACTCAAGCCAGGTATGCAACGCAGGTGAGGCTGGAGAGACAGGTAGGGCCCAAACCATTCACGGGGTTTACAGGTTATGCTGACAGCATGAAGCCACACCAAAGAGCCACGAGAAGCCAATTAAACCGTTCAGAAGGGTTCATGTGGTCATATTTGCATTCTGAGACAGATCACTCATGGAGTAAAGCACGAGTGGGTGCGGTAGATCATACAAGCTGCAATCACACCGACCCTGTGAACAGGTGAGTGCTCTGGTTGCTCACCAGAGGTGGTGACAGAAGAGATGGAAGAAATAGAAGAATCTGAGAGTGGCTTCGAAAGGATAAGTAAAAGGCCTCTTCTGGGCCTGAGATGAAACCCTGCGCCTCAACTCTGCTGTCCAGAATTCCTCATGAGGGCATCAGGCTCCCTCCCAGACATTGAAGGATGGTAACTATTTCATATTTGATTAACCTGTCCAACATCCTTAATAATACCATGTTCATTTTTAAAAGGTTTCCTATCTAAGGGACTTGCATAGATGCAAATTTCAGTAAGAAATGAAGTCACGTTTAAACCTAGGTCTGTGTTAATCAAAAGCCAAGACTCTCCTGAAATAGTTCCTTATACTGTGTCTTTTTGCAAAGGTCTTTTAACTGGGATTCTTGCCTCAAGTTCTACCATCCAATTCAGTGATTCTTAAATAGTGAACTTCATTCAAACCAGTAGCATCTGAATCACCTGGGAATTTGCTAGAAGTGAAAATATTCAAACCCCATCCCAGTCCTACAGAATCAGAAATGCCAGCGTTGGACTCGGCAAATGGTGTTTTAACAAGTCCTCCAGGTGAATCTGATGCATGCTGAAGTTACAGAAGCAGTGATTTAACTCATTTTCCATATTCCTTCTGTAAGAAACACTTTGAAGTTTCCTCAGCCAAGAGTCATACATAGTCAATGAACTCTGAAAAAATAGATCCCCTCCCTACATTTTATCCAACTCTCTCAAGGATGATAACAGTCAGGAAGCTTGGTAACTTAACAGTTCTCTTTTCACTGTCGCATTCCTAGCTCACAGGACAGTCCCTAGAATGCAGAGGGCACTCAGTCTTTGCTGGTCAAATAACTATGATGTATGTCTTTTCTGAATGCCATTTTTCTTCACCTCTCTTTCTTAGTCTTCCGGTTTATTTTCAGCTAAGCCTGTTTACTTACGATTCTCATCTGCGCACACCACTGGCACCCAAAGGAGAATAAACATGGCAGTTCCCTTTGCCCACCACTCACCCTTCTCCCCACACGTCCCCCTTAGGGGGACACAGTCACTGCAGTAAAAGCGAGCTATTCCCTGTGCATTTTTAAAAACCTCATCATCTCCCCCAGCAAAATGTCAAGAGCTATTTGGCTGGGAACCCATAACTAGGTAGGTAATAAAATAAGCATGGATTTGAAAATCATGTCTTAGGACTAAAGGACTCAGAGGAATTTTAAATAAATGATTTATCTAATTGAGTGATTGTATTAATTGCTATATGTAGAATTTAGCTTATCTGTTAATGCGCCCTGGTGAATTCAGTGATATGGCTCCTTCCCAAGGTGCTTGTAGCCATCAGAATGTCATTCAGACAGGACAGAATGTCCACCCCAAGGCTAAGTGAGAAACATTATCTCAGCAAAGCTGTGTTCTGGCCTGGAAACATATGGGCAGAGAAGAAATTAACAATGGGAGCTGGAGGGGCAATAAACATATGACATTATCACTAAGAAAATCCATTTAGATATTTAAATTACATACTCCAGTGTCTAGCTGTTCAAATGGACCTATTGATCTTTCAGTTTCAATAAAATTGCCCTAATTTTGATTTTACTATTTAACCTTGCAGAATTTTAGGAAACATCTCCCTTCCAGAACTTTCTCTCTCTTTCTCCCTCGACATTACATTTTAATCCTTTCTTACTCTCTTCCTTTCTCTTTTTCTTCTTTCCCTCTTCCTTTCTCATAATTCTAAAACTTACAATATTATTTAAGGAATCTTGAGTACTACACTATATGAGCACAAAGAGAAAAACCCATGATCTCCTTTCTTCCAGGGATTTATTATCTTACCTAGGAGATCAGGCCCTCTCTCAGTGATTGCAGCCGCCGTTAGGTGGCGGGATCTCACGTGGTTAAAGGCGCCGATGCTGAAGTTACACTGCCTCGGTTCAAATTCACCACAACGCAGCTGTGTCATTTTGGCCAATTCTTCAATTTCCCCCTGCATAAGATGAGGGCAATAATGATATTTTATGATACACATGTATTATATGATATGATTTTTATGAAAAATAAATGAGTTAATATATATAAAAGTTCTAAGAAGAATTTAGGGTACATAGTAAGCTCTATGTTAATGTTAGTTGTTGTTTAAGTTCAGTAATAAAAAGAAATTATTTGAGGCAGATATCACCGCTAGAATAGAGGCATATAAAAAGACCACTCCCCATGTGACAGTATTTGAGATGGGAACTCAGGAATTTACATACCAGTGTACCCATTTATTAAATATATTGAGTTCTTTTAATAAAACCTGTGCTAAGCACATGAGACAAAGAGATAACGTATGTGCGTGTGTGTGTGTGTGTGTGTGTGTTGTTGCATATCTTGGGTTCAGCTGGGCAGATTTCACTGGGGCCTTTCATGTATTTTCAATCACTGGAGCTGGAGTCATGTGAAGGCTTCTTCACTTACCTGTATGGTACCTGAGTTAGAATGGCTGCGATATCTGGGAGCTGGTCAAGCATCTCTCTCCCCACAAAACCTCTCCATACAGCTGGTTTGAGCTTCCTCCTACCCTGAAGGTCCCCACATGGTGGCACTACTTATATGGTGACTGTCTTCCCCGAGAGCAAGCTTTGCAAGGGAGACAGAAGCTACCAGTCCTCTTACAGGCTCCGTCCAGAACTTGTAAGTATCCCTTCCACTGAAGTCACTGTTAGAAACAATTCCCCAGCTTCAAGGGATGGGAAGAGTAAGATCTACCTCTGGATAGGGATGTGTGCTCTCAGCAAGGGACAGAATTGATCGTGGCCACCCTTGAAATGAGCCCTTAGAGTAGTGACTTGCTATCCTCATTCAACAGTAAAAGAGGTTGAGGTCAAGGAGAAACTTGCTCCGAATCAAGCCATCCAGTGGCAGAATTGAAATACAAATCTAAGATTTCTGACCCAAAACTTCATGCATAACCACTGTGACTTTCCTTTCCAAGGATGTGATGCAGCAATGGGGAAAGCCCCGGGTTGAGATCTGGTCCCAACACTGCTTCAACTTTGCAATGTGATGCTGGTGAGTCCCTCTCACCCCTGGGCCTTAGTCTCCTCTTCTGTATTGCGATGGGTTGGATACAGTGATCTTTCAGGTAGCCTCAGCTCTAGAATCTGGAGCTGTCTGTGCTTCACTTACTTGGCTTATTGAATTGACCAGCTGACTCCTTCCTCACTTAGGAGTGTCTGCATGCCAGCTCCGTTCCCACTGAGTTGTGAGCCTCCCAGACCCCCTTCAAGGAGGACTGGCTACTGAGACTGCTGGGCATGCAAGGGCACTCCGGGCTGGCCCAGCTGCAGAGAGCAGCTTAGACTGAGGCTGTGCACTCTCAGGGGGCCCAAATCCAACAACCAGCCAAGTCTTGGGTGTATAGACCTGGCCATTTCAGCCCAACACGGGGATAACTCTCATGGCCAGTTTAACTTGAGAGCTCTCCATGGAGTTGCCTGGGGCTGTCATTAGGTCTCACACCTCAGCTTTTGCCTCCATGAAATCCTGCTTCCTCTCCCTCCCCAAGGGCTCTCTCCCTGATAAATTTCCTGCAACTAAGCTCCATCTCAGAATCTGCTTCCCAGAAGACCCGACCAAGGGCACCTGCTCACAGGGATCCTGTGGAGCTGCCTTTCTAAGGACCACTGATCAGGAAGATGGAAACATATGTATTTTACAGTGTCCATGATTTTACACATGAAGAAACGGGAGCTTAGAACGATACAGGGCTTTCCCCTGTAATAGAGCAAGAAGTGACAGATCCGCGTTCAGACTGTGGAGCCTGACTGCAAGCCCCGCCCTCATCCCAGTATTCATGGAGGAAATCTGAGATTTTCCACAATAGTTTTGGTTTAATATAATTTGGATTTCTGCAAAAACTAAATAAAATTTTATGCTTACATATTTAGCATTTAGATTTAAATGCATTTTCAAATCAGAGAAAGCTTTTTTATACCCCAGTTGTCTGATAGTTTTCCTTAGAAAATACAATAAATATCATTTACATGTATAATGCACCATTTATATTTTTTGACCAATGCTATGTTTATTTCTCCTTTTCTTTTCCTATTTGTCATTTCTTATACAGATAAAGAATCAATACATACATTAATCAACCATTACTATCTGGTGTTTCTTACTGAGGGAGAATGGTTTAGATTAGTGATTTTCAAACATGACAGCACTTTTTAATCTCCTAGGCAGCTTTACAAAAACACAAATTCCAGAACTCTCTCCCCCCAAGCAAATTCAGTCAGAATATCTGGGGAAGAGCCACAGGCATTTTATATTTTGAAAGCTCCCCAGAAGATTGGATTGGAATCATGGCTTTAGTTGTAGCTGCCTAATATTTTAATACATTAGATTAGATTCTTTTAAAGCTGCCTAGCAGTTTATATTAAGAATGTAGAATTTATCTATTCACTCATTCATTGCTTTTAGAATTTTAAACAAACATTTCATGAATACTTACCACGTGCCAAACACCTAGCTAAGCCTTGTGAATTCAGCAATGAAAATGCAGCCAGCCTTGCACTTTGAGGGGCAGTTTGCAGTGGGGAGTGGGCCCGGGGAAGGCACGTAGAAGGGCAATCTGCCTTCAGTAATGCTGTTTGTGCGATGGCGTTAAGAAGTCCCAAGAATGGTAAGTTTTCTACCTCATAATATTGGGTTAGAAAGAGTGTTCTTGAGCAGATTATACTTGAAATTACCTAGAAGAAAGCACAGGGCTTATTCATGGAGACTAAGTAGGTGGGTGTTTCAGGCAGATGGGGCAGGTAAGAGGACAGAATATCATGTTTTTCTGAGGTACTAAGAGCAGGACCAATTCAATTACTTGAGATACCACAAGTTCCAAGATCACACTGTGTAAATTAAATGCAAAATATTAGTTTATCACTCATGGCAACTTATATCCACAAGTGTCACAAAATTCTAGAAATAAGATAACTGCTGCTCATGTGAACTGAAATGTTTGTTAAAATCAAATCTAAAATGTTTGTAGAAAATCAAATGCTAGGCAGTGGCATCAATTTTGAATGATGTCTAGGATATCTCAAGCATGATGGCAGGGTTTTACATATGTTATCTCCCTCAGTAATCCTGTAAGGAAAGCAGGCTCAGCCCTATTTTTCAGGTGAGATACATGGGGCTCAGAGAGCATAAAGTACTTAAACAAGGTCATATCTCTTAGGAGTCACAAAATAAGGGCTCAAGATTATAATAAGGATCAAAAAAAGATAAAAAGTAGAAGCGCCTATTGTATTTTTCTACCCTCAGTCTTATTTTTACAAAGATAAGTTTAGAATTTCAAAAAATGCTTAATCAAAATAAATATAAAATAAAAAGATTGCATTCAATGATGTCTTGCAATGAGGAAATAAATGTTATATATTTATCATGATGATTGTCATAAATAATATAAATAAAACACATTGTACTATTTGACATATATCTTAGTTTATGCAAAATAGATGGTAGTGATTTTTGTTTTTAATGTTAACTTCTAGTTGTTATTATTAGTGCTACAAACAACTTGTGATCATAGTATATAAAAAATTTTAGGTTACATAATGCTTTCAGAAACATCACCTTGCATTGTATTTACACCAGCTTTATAAAATAGACTATTCTAAAAATACAAAAGCAAAAAATATCTTCTGCTTAACTAACTTTCAAAAACCATAGAATTAGTGAGTAAAAAAGATAAAATTCAAAGCATCATCATGATCCTCTCCTTGTAGCTATAAAGCTATAGCTTTAGCTATAGCTATAGCTTTGCCAGGCCAAACCTCCCACCAGGAACAAACAGGGGCACTGTGTAACACAAACACATACACACACACACAGATACACACAACAGTTTCAAGACTTCAGAGAGTTGTCAAGAAACACAGGATTTAAGGAACGTGTTGAGATGAGCCTATGGCCTTTCCTATCATGGAATTTGCTGGTAACCAAACTGCAGGGAATTAGAATCTAAAAAGTCAAACAAAAACTGCTCAAAAGTAACTCAAAAAACTGAACAAAATTTTTGGCAATCCAATGGGATTGGAGAGATAAAACTTGGAATTCAGAGTTCCCAAGAAAACGAAAGTACCAGAGAGGAGGAAAGAACACAGCAAGTGAGCTTGGTACATGCTCCATGTTTCCCTTGGGGGCATTTACCACAGTTTCTTAAGCACAGCGTCATGAGAGGTTCAATAACAAGGAGAAAGAAGAGTCCAAGAAGAGGAGAAACTAAGCAGAGCTTTAGGGAGCCTCACAGTACTATGTGCGCAAAGAAACATGGGTCCGAACAAGAAAGAAAGACCTTATAGAAACACCCAAGCTCACGGTTTGGACTTTAGAAGCTCACACTGAGAGTAGATGCAAAGCAGAAATAGAACATAATTAAAAGATACAAATCCAATCTTTATATAGCTGGATCCCAGATAGCAATTTTGTGATCTGCCCCTTCTTTAACTGCCTAGCAAAAATTAAATTAAATCAAATAATCTATGAAGGTATGTAACATTATCCAGCATCTCTATAACTTTTCTATATATGATGTCTAGAGCTGAATTATAAATTACCATTCCAACCCTGAAATAGTGCCAAGAGGAAAAAAAAGAAGAAACAGAACATAGAAATAAACTCATAGATTCAAATATTGAAGTTATCACAAATGGACTCTAAAATTGCTATGACTTATATGCTCAAAAACATAGATGACAAGATATAAAATATCACCAGAAAAGGGAATCAATATAAAAAAAGCAAGTAGCAATTTTAGAACTCATGGTTTTTGCTTCAGACTAAATTGGAGTAAAATCAAATTTTACCTCCCAGTGGAAACAAATTTTAAAATGGACAAGTATATGAGAAAAGATGATTTTCAAGACATTGGAGATCAAGAAATGAAGAACAGTGATCCCTAAGAATTAGGAATGAAAATAAGGGAAGCCCTACAATTGCCCATATTACTGCCTTGAGAGAGAGAGCTCAGGAAAGGGACACTGAGGAGCAGCCTGGGAGACCCCCGAGTCGAACAGACAGGGCTGGGAGTCTGGGGAGTCCAAGGAGAAAAGAGTTTGCAGGGCAGAGTCCCAGACAAGATAGAGCTACACACAGAGAGAATTATGAGTAAGACTCTGGATATCTGCAAGTGACTCCCACCTCGGGTATTCAACAGAGTACTAATCTATGCATACACATGAGACAATGACCCAAGGAATAACTGGAAAGGATTAGAAACAAGACTATTTGGAACTTACACAAGGGCTGTGAACTGTGCCTGCTCCCACTCAACAGACTGGAAAGTCTAATGAGTCACGGGGCGTTGGATGCGGAGCAGATTCACTGTGCACTGGCACCAATTCCAGGGAAGACTCTGAACCCCTCATCTACCACACCTGGGGCTGGGCCCACTTCCACCACTTGCACAAGTCTGGTGACATAGAACACTCACACCAACCTTACAAGAAGTAAGTTTATTACTTAAACATAAGCAACAAGGGACAACAGAAACCTAGGGGCTGCAAACAACCTATGTGTTTATCAAGACTTGAAGGGATAAACAAACTGTGGCACATCCATATAATAAAATAATGCTCAGCACTTAAAAGCAATGAACTATTGTTATGCAATATCAAAACAATTATTCTGAGTAAAAGAAGACAGCCAAAAAACAGTACATATCAACAACAAAAAGGTAAACAACCCAAGTAAAAGATAGGCAAAGGATCTGAGTAGACATTTCTCCAAATAAGATATACAAATGGCTACTGAGTACATGAAGATGTTCAACATAACTAATCATTAAGGAAATTAAACTACAAGCCACAATGAGATACCACTTCACAACCTTTAGAATGGCTCTTACAAAATGAAAAAAAAAAAATACCAAGTGTTTCACAGAATACGAAGAAATTGGAGCTCTTTTACCTTGCTGATGAGAATGTAAAATGATTCAGCCACTGTGGTAAACAGTGTGGTGGTTCCTCAAAAAAAAAAAATTAATTAAAAATAGAATTGCCATATGATCCAGTAAATCAGCTTCTGGGGAAAAAAGTGGAAATCATGGACTTGGGCAGGTATTTGTCCACCAATGTTCATAGAACATTAGACAAAATGTGGAAACAACTCAAATATCCATTGCTACATGAATGGATAGACAAAATTATGATATATACATACAATGAAGTATTATTAAGGCTTAAAATAGGAATATAATTCTGATACGTGCTACAACATAGTTAAATCTTAAAAACATTATACTAAGTGAAATAAGCCAGACACAAAAAGACAAATATATGAAATATCTTATATGAGGTACTTAGAATAGTCAAATTCATAGAAACAGAAAGTAGAGTAGTAATTCTGAGGGGGAGGGAATGGGGAGTTATTGTTCAACAGGTAGAGAGTTTTTTGGTTTAGGATGATGAAAATTCTGGAGATGGATGGTGGTGATGGTTGCACAATAATGTGAATGTATTCATTGCCACTGAACTCTACACTTAAAGGTATTCAAAATGTCAAATTTTATGTTGTGTTTATTTTACCTCAAGAAAAACAGTAAAAAGAAAAAAGTATATAGTGTATGGTTGAATTTACATAAAATTCTCGAAATTGCAAACTAGTCTCTTGCAACACAAAGCAGACTCTCCCCAGTGATGGCAGAAACAAGGGGCACCAGGGAAAGGTAATGAAGGGACATCAGAAAACTTAGGGTGGGGAGCCTGTGTGCACTTTCTTGATTTTTGGCAATGGTGCCATAGTTGTGCATATGGCAATATCTATCAAATCTTACACTTTAAATAAATGCTATTTATTATATAATTATTATCTCTAAATGGAGCTTTAAAAATAAATTTTAAAAAGGAAATTATGAAATTAAAACATAAAAACTAAAATTAAAAAAATAGATGAGTTTAAATTGAGATAAGACGCAGATGAAGACAGCATTAGTTAACAGATGTCAGAACAAAATAAGTAAAATGAAACATGAATAACTGAAAGCATGAACAAATTTTAAAAGAGAATAAGAAGCCTATGATACATGATGAAAAGTTCTATCATATAAATATTTATGTATAATTGGAATTCCAAAAAAAGTAGGAAAAAAGAGAGTAGAAGAGATAATGGCAAGAATCTTCTAAAATTAAAATAAAATCCATTAAGCCACAAATGCTACAAACTCCAAGCAGGATGCATTCAAAGAAAATAAAATGCACACACATCAGAGTAACACTGATGAAAACCATAACAAAGAAAAAGTCTTAAAAGAAGCCAAAGAAAACAGACATACTACATTCGAATGATTAATAATGACTTCCCAACAGAAATGATGGAAGCTAGAAAACAATGGAATATAATTGTTAAAGTCCTAAGGAAAAGAAATATAACAACAAAATATAACAACAGAAACAATAAATACATGTGTGCATGTATATATGTGATTAACATATGTATATCAGTACATTAATAGCTGTGTATTATAGGTATTTATAAGTATGTATATGATTAAAACTGATGAAATGTATTGTAGACAAAAGCATCAGAATTTACATTTGTTCTTAGAATATTCACCAAAATTGGTCATATGTTGTGCTGTAAAGCAATTTCCAAGAAATCTCCAGAGACTGAAGTCACACAGAATATGTTGTATAATTACAGTGGAATTAAGCTAAAGATGAATGTTTAAGTAGATGACTACAAAATTCTCAACTATTTGAAATTAAACAACACATATAAATGAATTGGATTATATATTTTCAAAACACATTATGTATTAAGGATTTGTATTTAAGATACATGACATATAAATACAAATCTATAAAAAATAGAAAATCCAATAAAATGGGCAAAATGCTGCACAAATCAGTGTATCTAAATGTCCAGGAAACATCATGAAGCATTTAGCTCCACTGATCTTCAGGGAAATGTAAATTAAACCAAGATGTGAGCCACTACACTCCATCAGTATAGCTGAGATAAAAATATCTGTTAAAGTTACACGTTGATTACCATGTGGGATCTGTCATGCATTGCTGATAGAGTATAAATTATTACAACCACTTTGAAAAACTTGCATTACCTACTAAGTTTAAATACACACACACACACACACACACACACGCACTCTATGGTCCTGCAATTCCATCTCTAAATAGGTACCCAACCTAAATGTGTTCAACAAAAGACATACTAAAATGTTCAGTAACAGCACTAATTGTAAATGACAAAGATTGGGAAAAGACCTACATTTTTATCAGCTGTGGATTCAATAAATAAATCATAGTATATTTATAAGAAATAATATACTTTTGCTATATGCAATATCGTGCAAAAACATGAATAAATCTCAAAAACACAATATTAAGTAAAAAAAATCACAAAAGCATCTATCCTATATGATTGAATGTATATGAAATTCACAGTAAAACTATTATAACAATTTATATGAAGCTCAATGTTTATAGAAGAAAGCACAGTGGTACCCATGGGGTGGAAAGTTAGTGACAGGAAGGGGCCCGACGCTGGTTCCAAGGAGCTGGTAACGTTCTCCTTTTTGGCGCAGTACATGAGTACGTGGGTATACTAGCGTTGTGGGAATGCATTGAACTGAACACTCGCAACTGGTACTGTGTGTACCTCATGAAAATGTTTATTTAAAAAACACCTTTCTGGCTCCATATCACACCATTTTTCCCTCAGCCTGTGTCACATCAAAGTCCGTGTGCAGATGTGGCCTAAATACAGGAATGACGGTCACCATTCACAGACATTAGTTCACAGCCTACTCTGTTGCAGTGCTTTGTATTTAGGATCAGTGGCAACAATGAATTCTACATATAATGCGGGTCCTGTCCTCATGGGGTTTATAGGCGTAGTTGGGGAGAGTTTTGTAAACTGATGGTAAAAGTGAAGGTACATATATCAAACAATGATGTAAGCATGCAGTAATAGAAGAGTTAGTAATCACTTTCTGGGGTATGATAAGGGAAGACTTTAAAGAGACAGCAATACATTTAGTGAAGCAAAATTTACAGTTTGCCTACTGTAATGTTCCCAACACAAAGCAATGATAAATGTTTGAGGTGACAGATATGCCAATTACCCTGATTTGATCAATGCACATTGTATACAGGTATTGAAATATCATAAGTATTCCTTAAATATGTATAACTATGTGTCAATTAAAAATAAAAGTAAAATATTTTTCTTAAATTAACACCATTGCCATATGCAAATATAACTGCAAGTCTTTGTAACCTTTTCACATATACCAAAAAATAATTTATAATTCAAATGTTGTATTATCTTTTATTTGTTAAAAACCCCTTCAAGAAAACTGACTATATAGAAATTTATAACATACAAAGCTGAATGGTTATCATTATCAACACAATTTTTGTAATAGTAAGATAAAAAGAAATTGCCCTTTAAATCAAAAAGTAAGCATATTACAATAGTAATTTCATGTTAATTAATTTGATACAAACTGACTATTAAAACATGGATTGGTATACTATTATATGGAATAAGAGCATATCAAAACCTTGGTTAATGAAAATTTACATTTACAAGCTGTCTCTGCTAAGCCTGATGTAGAAATGTCAAGCTTATAATTGCAACAATTATAGATCTGTTTGTTTATGTACAGATGTCTCTGTGCATATATATAGTGCACAATAATCAGAAATCTCGTGTGGAGAAAAACTTGGGCTTCACAGGTCACGTAGAAAGATGAGGTGTATCCGGAGTGAGTGGACTTTTATAGGAACCTTAAAAGTCATAAAAGTGCTTTCTGAGGCCTTTTGAAAATCAGTTGCTCCAGGGAAGGGCATGATGGCCAGAACTTTGGTCGTTAAAAGGTAGAAAGCGTGCAGAAATGGACACACTTTTATAACCATATTTTTATCTTCGTGACTTTTGCTAGCAATCATGTTTCAAGGTAGCCAAAGGCCTTTTGAATCACAAATCGAATACAGCTCTGACAATTTATGACCAAGTCAACAGAGTTATTATCTCTAATTATAATTAGAAATGATGATCATTAAATGTGTTCTAGTTTTCTATAAATTAGTAATATTATATGTATTTGTGTGTGTCCTTTCTTCAAAAATAAAATTTACCAGAAAAGGGAAAAAATTCCTCCCAACCTACCATCCTGGACAAACTGTTGACTTAAAAATTAAATGAGGCAACGTATCTCAAAGACATTTATGAACTTACAGTACTATAAGATTATGTAAATGGAATTAATAATCTACATATTTTTCTATAACTAGTAGCATAATATTTCAGAGCAGGAAGGAATTTGAGAAATTGTCTTGTCAAATGACAAAATTTTACAACGTGGGAAATGAATGACTGATTAAGGCATTTATTAATACCCACCCAAAGCATCACAGCCTCTTAGTGACAGATACAAGCCAAAACTTTTGGCCTCTAATTCCAACTCCTGTGTTTTCTCTCCACCAAATTCAACTTCTAATGTTGATTTATAGTGTGAAGTTCTTAGTAGCTTCTTTATAAATATTTACAACCAAATGGAGCTCAGATCCTTGCTCTGGAGCAGGTGCCTCCCCCCGCTTCTTGCCGTGCCTGTCCTCGCTTTCAGTCCTGTGCCCTGCAAACAAAGTCATTCTGTCCACAGTCTGAGTGCAGAGAACCCTGTGCAGATCCCAGAACAGGGTTTCAAATATGACAAACCAGAGTATCTAATGTGGAACATTTCAGCATCCGTTAAATGTTGCTGTTTTAGGAATAAAAACTGTTAATAGTGGCAAATAAATTTACTCATTCTCCATGTAATGCGTGGGATGTGAAGTAATTAGTACTTTATTTCATTGCTTGAAATGGGTATCCATTAATTCACTTGCCTGGTAATTTGTTCAACCTGTTTAAAGATTTTTTTCCTTATAATTCTGTTATTACCTTTGACAAATAATTTTTAAAACACAATGTAATTAAATAACTAAAACTACTGCAAATCATATTTAGTAAGTACAGTGATGGCCATTACTTTTTTTGGCTTTTGTCAGTGCTATAATTGAACACACTATCCATGTTGTATGCTCGGTGGGTTAGGATGGAGGTGCTTTTGCCCTTATTTTGGTGGCTAGGCTTGGTCTCCAGATTTTTATAAAATTTTCATTAAGCAGTGATGGTAAGAGAGGCATCCCTCTTCTCTCTACCCAAAAGCACAGAAGCCACACAGTGCTCCTTGGTTTCCTTCCTGTCACCTCCTCTTTACTTCTCTCCATTTCAGCCCCCTCCTCTCATTCTCCTCTTCCTCCCCCACTTATCTGACCCATCGGCTGGCCGGTCCCTACCTGTCCTTCCGCGGCCCCTGCGCTCCTGCTGCCATAGCACACCTCATCCTACGTGAGAGTCACTTGTCTCCCGTGCGTCATCAAATATTCATTGTGTTCGGGTTCCAGAAGCTCACTGGAAATGCCGTGGTCAACGTGACCAGCAGAGCCCTTGACCTCATGCCACAGAGTCGAAACAAGCAAGGGGACTCAGACAGATCACCAGTCACATTTCAATCTTTAGAATCGTGCAAAACACACAGAAGCAGAAATACAAGGCAGTATAAAAAATTGCTGCTCTATGTTTGCAGTATCCTGATCACATCTGAAATATACAAATACACAAAAAATGAAAGCTATTTCATTTTCTTCAATGTTTATATGCATGATACAAAAAATTCTTGAATTAACTCAACATGTGAATGACTATTGTCCCAGTGTCCCTTTCCCAGACCCCTGTGGAAAATCAAAACAGTGTTTTATTTCTCTGTACTTACCCTAAAACCCCACAACTTTCTAAGACTTTCCTATCAGACTTTCACCAAAGTTGAGGAGTTTGGTTACGGTTTAAGAGTTCCTAAAACATGCCTTTGTTGGAGTGAGAGGTTCTTGTCTTTCCCAAGGCTGTGCTCACTTCCATCTGGACTCCGTGTCTAGACGATGAGCAGGGAACCTGCTCAGCAGCGTCTCACGCAGCCATCGTCTCTCCTTTGCTGACCAGACCCTCCTCCGTCTGTTCATGCCTGGGTACCAGGACCAGCTCCCTACTGAGTGACCGTGGCCCGTGGAGTGCCGCACAACATCAGTGTTTGCCAAATGTGGGTCCAAATAATCTGGACGTCATTTCAAAATGTAGTTTTTGATTCAATAGGTCTAAGGTGGAGTCTGAGATTATTCTTTCCTAACAAATTCCCAGGTGATGTTAGTCCTACAGGTCTGAGGATCATATTTTGAGTAGCAAGATTACAGAGAACAAAGAGATTAATCTGAATGACAGAAACTTAGGATATTTATTGGTGTCATAATGTCTACCAAAGCAGGGTCAAGGCTAGCGATGTCTGCAATTCAATTTAAAGACAGACATTTTTGACCAGGACTTTTCAGAAGTTCTAACACCTTCTACTAAGATGTTTCACAATACCCTCCTACTTCAGATTTTGTTTCTAACTCCATGGTAGCATATGTCACTGAAGAAGCAATAAGGGCATTATCAAGAGAAAGGTCTGACGTCTGCCCCAGTTTATTGACCAAGGCCTTATTACGTCATTTTCACGAGAGCTCGGTAGCCCATGGCTGCAACCTCCACTGTGTTCTACATCAGTCTGTGTTCTACATCAGAACCAAGTTCCGTTCTGCATCCTGTACCAGAATAATTTTCAAATCACTTCTTAAATTCACCATCAGTGAATCAGAGGAATACCAAAAGGCCAGAAATATTGCAAGCTACCTAAGTGAAAAGAGAGATCAAAAGTTTCAGGGCAATAGGAGTTCAGTTATCATCAACATTTTTTTTAAGCTAAGTAAATGCAAATCATAGAGAGTTATAACTGTCTAATTTTCAAGAACAGAAGGGAAAGTATTGACCAAGGAGCTTTGACTTCAAATCCCATCAGTTACTTTGGGAATCTCCAGTGACCGCCTAATTCCACCTGATGTTTGCTCAACAAAATCCTTATCTGGCCCGAATTCCCTCCAGTTTCTCTCCCCACCCCTTCTAATTCTATGAAGACAAGGAGATGGTGAACTACCATGTTTCCCTGAAAATAAGACCTACCCATAAAATAAGCCCTAGCAGGATTTCTAAGCATTTGCTCAATATAAATCCTACCCCAAAAATAAGACCTAGTGATGGGTGTGGCTACGCAGCGTATCTGCACAATCCGTGCATTTCATCCCGGAGCGGTAAAGAAGACGAGCAGCCCTTCTCATCTGCCCCATCGTGACAGCTATTATCCCAGAGGTGACCGGAAAGGTGGGGGCAATCGGGGCGAGAGTAGTTGAGGCAGGCCCACGAGGAGATTAGCTACTTCTCCCCATGGAGCCAAGTCCCTGAGATAGGGGTCGCCACAGAGGATAAGGAAATTGATAGGCAACAGAGAGAAATAAAAGAATACACAGAGACTAAGGTATAGTTTATAGTTATATATATATATATATATATATATATATATATCAGATATAACACAGCGGGAGGTTCCTAGGGGACTGGTGGAACCCCATAGCCGCCAGCCATATGATTAGATTCATACAGGTTTTTATAATCACAGACATCAATTACCAGTTGTCAGGGTAACATATTTGCATATCAGGGAATGCAGTTGCCAGGGGATACAGGTAGTAGGTTAGGGTCAAAAGTCCTCTCAAGGGGCTTCTAATCTATCTAGGTGAACAAACAGGTACAAAGTCTTTCAGAGGCTAGCTTCTAAATTCTAAGAGGTAGTTTTCAATTAACAAAGGTAAAACAAAAGAGGTATAGTGACTCTGTATTTCTGTGATTAGTTATGGTAGACTTAAAGGTAGACAGACAGGAAAGAGCAGGAAGCCCATCTCTAATAAACAGGTTGTTTAGAACCACCAGAGCAGTTCTCTGGGCAAAGTGCACTCATTGTCTCTGGCTCCCATCCTGTGGGCCATGTT
>VBSM01003020.1:97406-134021 GCA_008086735.1 Cheirogaleus medius
CATGGTATACATATACCACATTTTATTAATCCGCTCATGTATCGATGGGCACTTCGGTTGTTTCCACAATTTTGCAATCGTGAACTCTGCTGCTATAAATATTCAAGTGCAGGTGTCTTTTTCATAGAGTGACTTTTGTTCTTTTGGGTAGATGCCCAGTAATGGGATTGCTGGATCAAATGGTAGATCTACTTGTATCGCTTTAAGGTATCTCCATATTGCTTTCCACAGAGGCTGAACTAGTCAATCTCAGGTCTTGATGTTCAAATCACACCACACCCACGCACATGCCAAACAGGCATCATCCAGTAGGCTGTGTACATGCCCGGCACTGGGCACACGTACTGAGAAAAGACTGAGAAGGCCCTAAATTCTAGACATGGACTGACCTTGAGGCTCCATGCAAGCATGATGTGAAGGTTAAGTCAAAGTCGTCAACTGCTAGGCTAAGTGTTAAAGTCAAGCTTCAATATGCATGCAAAGCCCCTAGAGAAATATGGGGAGAATTATTGGTTCCACGCATTTAAGAATATATGTATAATTATTAGTCCGTCACTAAGCTAACAGAGCAGATTTCAGTGAACATGCACAACAAAGAGCACAGACTTTATTGAATTAGTTCATAAAATAATTAGTCACTAAACAAGCAAAGAACAATAAAAACAACAAACAGCAGCAACAACTCCGGAGAGGGTGAGAAGATTTGATGTACAGAGTTGCCAAATTACATTATTTAAAATATCTAGCTTTCAATGAAAAAGATTAAGACATGCAAACAAACAGGGAATGCTGGCTAATACATGGCACTTTTCATAGAAATTACCCCTGAAGAAGCCCGAACACTGAATATAGCAAAGACTTTAAACCAGCTGTTATAAATATGTTCAAGAGACTAAAAAAAATCCACATCTAAAGAACTAAAGGAAAGTATGAGAACTATGTCTCACAAAATAGAGAATATCAATAAAAAAGATCAATTATAAAAAAAGTCAAATAGAAACTGGTGTAGAAAAGTATAATATCTCAAATTAAAACTTTACTAGAGGGATTTGATATCAGATTTGAGTAGGAAGAAGAAAGAATCAGTGAACTTGAAGGTAGATCAATTGAGATTATTCAGTCAAAGGAATAGAAATAAAAAATAATAAAGAAAAATGAACACAGCCCCAGAGACCAGTGGTGCACCATCAAGCAAAACAGCATATACAGTGAAAGTCACAGAAAAAGAAGAAAGGAAAAGAAAGAAAGAAAGAAAGAAAGAAAGAAAGAAAGAAAGAAAGAAAGAAAGAAAGAAAGAAAAGTATATAATGAAATAATGACATAAAACTTTCCAAATTTAAAGAAAAACATTAATCAATATATGCAAGAAGCTCAATAAACTGCATGTAGGATCAACTCAAAAAGATTCACATCTGGACACTGTAATTAAACTGTTAAAGACAAAGACAAGTGAACACAGCAAGAGAGAAGTTACTCATCCCATGCAAGGGATCCTCAGTAAGATGAACGGAGGCTCTCTCATCAGAAACCTGCAGGCTAGCAGGATATAGGATGACATGTTCAAAGGGCTGAAATAAAGAGTGACAACCAAGAGTTTAAGAGCCTGCAAAACTATCCTTCAAAAATGAAAAAGAAATTAAAACAATAACTGGCATAATTTGTTATCAAGAGACTTGCCCCCTCAAAAATACTAAAAGGAGTCTTCTAAGCTGAAATGAGAGAATACTAGACTAACTCAAATCCACCTCAAGAATTAAAGTAAATACATAGATAAATAAAACACAGAACATATTTTTGTTTATAGCTCTTTATTTCTCCTATCTTATTTTTAAAACAACTTCATAAAGCAATGATTAAAATATTTGTTGATGGACACACAATGTATAAAGAGGAAATATGTATCACAATAATACCACAAAGGAGAAAGAACTAAGTAGAGCTAACTAGGAGCAAAGTTAGTGCACGCCAGAGAAAGTAACTTGGTAATACTTCGATCTAGAGAGTTACATGTTAAGATATTAATTGCAAACCCCAGGGCAACCACTAAGAAAATAACTCAAAATACCTACTAAAAGAAATGACAAGAGAAATAAAATACTATTTTAGAAAATAAATATCTATTTAACACATAAATGACAGTGGTGGAGAAATAAGGGGAAAAGGACATAAGATATAACATATAGAAACAAACAGGAAAATGGTAGACACAAATTTTACCTTATCAATAATTACATTAGAGGTAAATTCATGAAATATTCTTAAAGAAAAACAAACAATGGCAGAAGAATTAAAAAGGAAAGCATGAGCCAACTGTATGCTATCTATTAATAGAAAAGAAACGCATTAGACTTAAAGACACAAATAGGCTGAAAGTAAAAGGATAGAAAGAGTTATCATGCAAATGACCAAAAGGAAGCTAGATGATTATATTAATATTGTACAAATTAAACTATGTACTTTGTGATAGACAGAATGACGGCTCTCCCAACAAAACTTCCACATTCTCATCCCCAGAACCTGCGAATGTGCTCCTGTGTGTGACGAAAGGAGACGGCAGACAGATGGCGGCATTAGGTGTGAGCCCAGCATGCAGTAGGAACTCCACGTGCTAGTTCCCCGCCTCCTCGAGTGTCCCTCTGCTAGGCGCTTATCAGGTGGAGAGGATGGAGGCAGCAGGTACTGATACAGCCTCAGCCTGAGTCCTGAGCTAGAATGAAGTCGGGCTTTGCTGAGAATTCTGGGATAGGTCACCCATGTTCAAGCAAGACTTAAAGCCATGAAACTTGAGCACCCGTACAGGGCAGTGGGGTGGGGGCAGTTGAACTGAGGGTTTACTCTTGCTCATGTTCTCCAGGACCCTTGGGGCTTATTTGGCTAAGCTGCTTGACTGAGCAGGACCTGGAGAAAACGGATTTTGTAAGTTCCCCTGTCCAGTTGTGCTGTCACTCGGCCTTCCCCCACCATTTGCCTCAGGAAGCAGGAGGTTAGAGGACACCTTGCTGGGTGCCAAGACACAGAGAGCACTAGAACGAAGAAAGTGTGGTGTTATGGAGTGTGTGGGACCACATCTGGGGAATTGAAGCTAATGGGGACCTGAGGGACACCTGCCAGTTAGGCAGAAGGATGCTGAGAGAAAACCCATCCAAGCTGGTTTCTGATCTCACCTGAACTTTGCAGTCGAGGAGAACTCAGCAGTGGGTGTACCTTTCCAGGGTGTGGACTGGACATACTCTCCCCTGCCCCACCCTACTGCTGGGTGGATACTCTTCCACCTCACTCCACCCTTTACCCAGACACGTGCATCCCTGCTGTCACCTGATGGTGTCCAGCAGAGACCTGTGCCGGCTGCATCAGAGCCACTTCGTTCCCTCAGAGGACGTGGGCTTGGGTCAGAAAGCCTCGCTCAGGTGTCCTTCCTGCTGGGCACCTTAGCCCAAGTGTGTGGCCTCACTTTTTAGAAATTTGCCTTTCCACACCACATTTTTGTTGTTATTGTTCTGTTGTGTTTTTGTTTTGATATTTTTTCTTGTTGGTTTGTTTTGCTTTGCTCTTCAATCTAAGAGCCAGAGGGGACATTTAACTTTAAGCCTCCCTGCTACTGATTCATACCTCCCCCAGCCCTGTGAGTTTCTAATGGTACCCACCAGACCTCTGTCCCCAAACCAGGCTTCAGGTCATGCCTGTCTCAGTGTCACAAGGTGATGTGGCCTTAGCATGAAAAGTGTGCAGCTGTGGAGAGAAGTAACCTGGGTATGAGATTAGTCACACACAAGCTGATCTGAGTTTCTTCATCCCCGAGACAGACAGGAGCACTCACCCTACGTAGTAGAAGTAAACATCAAACACCAAAAGTCTTGAAGCGCTTCAGGTCCCGTGAAGAGCTGCATCCATGTCTTTGCAGGCAGTGCTCTTGCCTTTCCCACCGGGCCGGGCCGCTCAGCCTGTGATGCGGACTTTTCACTCCTACCCTCAGCCGCGTCCTCCCTGTCACCGCGGTCCTGCCTCAGTCCCAGCCTCCCAGTTTGCCTCGTTCTGGCACCTCCTTTCTGTTGTGGGGCCAGTACTGGGGTCATTTGTTTATTCTTCATGTACTTGCTACTGCTGTTTATTTCTTTTGTTTCATTTTAGCACTACCCAGATGTCACGTTCTGCACTCAGTATGCGAGATACTCGCTGCAGAGTGGTGAATCCAACCACAAGTGCTCTGAGGACGAGGAGATGCCCTGTGCCGTCCTGTGCCTCACAGCCGTGCTCAGACATCAAGGAGCACACAGCTCTCCCGACATGATCGTGGCCAGGTTTCAAATGTCTAATGAAGGGGGAGGAAAGCAGTTTGCCACACTCAAATCTCAGCAAGTGCACTGGTCTCGGCGCCTACTGGAGAAATAACATACATCGGATGTTATCAAGGCAGATTGGCGGGAAGATCAAGGCTGCACAAAACCTAAAGGGGCTATTTTGCACTTGACTATTCTGTATGCATAACCTGCCAGACACTTTTGGACTGCTAGGTCCCGTGTTGCAGTTTTAGGCAAGAAGTGCACATACAGCCACTGATGGCAGCGGATGAAGCGTAGGGAGGGTCTCAGAATGGACATTCATCACACGGACAGCGGCAAGTGGCCGAGAATGCAAGCAGCTCTTTGGGCCGCAGCAGAAATTGAGTAAAGGGAGACGGATGGACGCTCAAGTCAGCTTCAGGAGAGCCCCAGAAATTATAATGCTTCACCAAAACTCTGATGCCGTGATGTTGCCTGACCACAGAATTTCCTGCTAACAGGTGATTGTTTACCTGGGATTATGAGTGCTCCTTGTGCTCAGAGCCTGTGATTTAATTTTGTGGCTCCAGCCCTTATCACTTTGCCCAGAAAAGAGCAAGACTCTGTAATTACTTTTTTATTGTCTGAACCAATGTTGTCTCGATGATGTGAAGCAATTGCTGTTCAAAGCGAGGGCCTGCGGTTCTATGACATCACTAACTGAAAATACTGCCATTCTAATTGTTTTCTTTCTGTTTTATTAATAATAGTAATCTAAAAAATATAATACAATATTCAGCATCCTTTTACGACCACCTGACGATGGGACTCTGACCCCGGCTTTGAGAGTCTGCATCTGCTCTTGATGTCACCCTTTTCTGAGCGGAAGTCGATGGCATCGCTGGTGTAGACTGGCTCCTGGGGCCATGCACGTTTTGGGACCCCCCCCCCACCCTTAGAATCCCCTCAGCATTTGCTGCAATGCACATAATAGGTTTCGAATCAAGATTTAATGTCAAATTATTGGTGAAACTAGATCTTAGTAATCAGCACCATGTCGACCTAATGGCTGTGTAACGTGTCCATGTGGCTAGGCTCATTGGCCAGAATTTGCTTTCTTGCATGTTTGCCATTAGAGTGGACCACAGGGGACTTCCCCTCTGCTGCAGAGGACAGGGACAAGGAATGGCCAATTTGCAGCCCACAGAAACTGCGACTGATCCCCAGACTCACCTGAGCAGTGTGAGGCCACAGCAAGGCCCGCACCTGCCCTTTCTTCCCCCGAGGCTTTTCAAATTCCTGACTCCCGGGCCACAGGTGTGTGCCTCGCTCTGTGACGAGGGGCCCAGGTCCTGAAGGGCACCAGGGTCACAGGTGTGTTTTAATCCATGCTTCTGGGATTTCAGCCAACACTGTGGGGCCAGCCTACCGGCGACCCGCCCCCTTTCCCTCTGTCCTCCCTTCTCCCAGCCCGTCGGGTGGACTTCAAGCTGTGGCATCAGAAGCAAAGACAGTGGCATCACAGAGACTGTGGGAGCAGCTCCCACGGTGTGTCAGCCAGTTCTCCGCAGCGAGTCCCTTCGTCTCTCCTGGTTTCGTGTCTCTGGTGCAGCCGACAGGGGGCTGTGCACTGCCTGGCTCTTTTCAACGCCCTCCTCTCGCCACGGCTTCCTGGGAGCACACACAGGAGTAAGCAGGCAGCGAGGAGTTGTATGTTCCTGAATCCATAAATAACTGCATCAAGACAGGTTTGAATAGCACTGTAATCCTAACCTTGTCTTCGACTGGATCAAACAATTTTACAGAGTCATTAAGTGAGGTACACAGTGCCCGCAGGGCCTGCTCACAGGCGTGGCACACACACTTGGCGCAGTAGCAGAGTCTGCCGTGGGCAAGGGAGCCTGGGCGCTTTGGGTGCCTGAAGTCTTGGTCACCTTCCTGGCTTGCAAGCATGATTCCTGCCTGATGGGCTGATGCGGTGTGGTTAGGGACCATTTTGAGTGACAGACGTCTAGTTGTACGAAGACTATAGATATAACTCAAGCAAGGATATTCTGGGCATCAGAACCACAGCTCTGAATGTCATCCCACCTCTGAATTCAGTGTTCTGGTAGCATTAGCCAGTGGTGTGCTGGCTTTAGGCAAGGCCCACAGAGGTCATGCTGTCAATGACAAGGGCCACCAGAAAGGGACCTGCTCTGCCAGAATATATAGTGTTCTTACTCTGGATTCAGAATACTTGTTATTTTACAAACCAGTAAGAGGAGAGCAAAAGCCACCATAATCCAGAAAGCAGGCAATGATCAAATACTGAGCTTTGAGCTTTTGCCTCTATTAAAATTAGCATGTAAGATCTGTTTGCTGGCAGAATTTTGGTTAAGGATGGAGAATAATTATTCTTCATCAACCAACAATACTATTATCAATGCAATTTAGCATACTTAAAGGAAAGGGAATTATTGAATTCAAAATACAAAAACAGATTAAATATAAAACAGAACCTGAGGCTACAAAAGCCAACACTGGCAATGCTGTTTTAGCAGAACATAAGCCATTGAATTAATATTGCTAATTTGAGTTGTATTGGTTTTGTCATTTTGTATGTAATTCTTATGCAAGCAGTCCACGGGTTACAGATGAGATACGTTCCTGACAACGTCTTTAGGTTGGATTTGTATGTCACTCGGATCCCTGATGAACAGAACATGTATGGTAATAGCAACAACAACAACACTATAATGGCTCATATGTGGTAATAATAACACGGTGTAATCGTGTAATAATAATAGCACCCCTGCACTGTAATAATAAGTTACAGAAACTGTGGTGCTCTTTCTTTTTATTTTAACAAACAGAACATAAAAACAAGCTCATATATAATGTTTAGATAAGAGATAGCAGAAATTTCAAAAAAATATTAAAGGTTAACACACTTAATGTTGCATCAAAGTCTTGCCTACTGGAAGGGCATTTCTGAGGCAGGAAGGCAGCTGACATTAATGGGAAGATGATGCAGAGAGGGTGCAGGAAGGGACGGAGTGGACGCTGGGAGTCGGGTTTGATTCTGGTGCTGGAGGAGGGGAGCGCTCACCACTAAAGTCAGTTTTTTGAAACAGGGTCGAGGGTTGTATGCACAGCCTTTTTCTTCCTCTCATCATAAATAGCCTTGTAGCAGTTGATATTCTCACTAACTGCATGGCAAACCTCTGTAAACTGCTCACTGCTATCATCTTGCCCCTAAAGCTTAGCAAATCCTGCTTCAATGAGACTAAAGGCTTCAGCTACTTCCTGTGTTTAAACTTTCTTGGCTCTGGATCTTCTGATTCTTCGTGTTCTTGTGTTTCTATCAGCTGCTTCCCTAACTATGAGCTATTGTAAAGCTGCACCAACAAACCACTTACACCACAAGGGTTTGTTTACATGCGTGGCCTAGTTCCCGAATTATTAATTTAATTATAAATTATCCCTATGGAGGACTTGGGGACCCGTTCATAAGTAGGGAATGCCATAAGTCGGGTTGTCCATAACCCAGGGACTGCTTGTATTTGTTTTGACTTTATAGTTCTATAGGAACTATAAATAAGTTATAAGCAAAATTTAAATCTCCAGCCACGCATAGCTTAATGACGGGGATATGTTCCGAGGAATGCGTCACTGGGCGGTTTTGTCGTTGTCTGAGCGTCATAGAGTATCCTTACGCAAACCGAGATGGCACAGCCTGCTATGTCGCTTCCAGGCTCCAAACCTATTAAACATGTTACTGCACTGAACACTGTACACAATTGTAACACAGTAAGTATTTGTGTATCTTAGAAAAGGTACAGTAAAAATATAGTATAAAAGATTTTTAAAAATGGTACAGCTGTATACTGAAGCTTACAGGACTGGATGCTGCTCTGGGTGGGTGAGTGAGTGAGTGGTCAGCGAATGTGAAGGCCCGGGGCATCACTGTGCACTGTAGATTTTATAAACACTGTGTCCTTAGCTACACTGAATTCATTAAAAAATAGTTTTCTTTCTTCAATAATAAATTAACCATAGCTTACTGTAACCTTTTTACTTTATAAACTTTTTGATTTTTTAAATATTTTTGACGTTTTTGTAATAAGCTTAGCTTAAAACACACATTGTATACAACTCTTTTTCTTTATATCCTTATTCTATAAGCTTGTCTCAATTCAATTTTTTTCACTTAAACTAAGACACACACACACACTAACCTTGGCCTACACAGGGTCAGGATCGACCACATCGCGTCCCACTGGAACGTCTTCAGGGGCAGTGACACGCATGGAGCTCCCACTCCCTGTGATGACAATGCCTTCTTCTGGAGCCTCCTGGAGGAACTGCCTGAGGCTGCTTTACAGTTAATTTTTTTTTATAAGTAGAAGAAGTATGCTAAAATAATGATGAAAAGTGTAGTTTGGCAAATATATAAACCAGAAACATAGTTGTTTATTGTCATCATCAAGTGTCATGTACTGTGCATAACTGTCTGCGCTGTACTTTTACATGGCAGGCAGCACAGTAGGTTTTTACACCAGCTTCACTACAAACATGTGAGTGACGCCTTGCGCTACAGCGTGAAGATGGCTATGACATCACTAGCTAATAGGGATGCTTCAACTCCATTATAACCTTATGGGACCTCTGTCGCATATATGATTTCTTGTTGATCAAAACATTGTCAGGGGGTGCATGACTGTAATTATAGAAGTGATTTCTGTCAACAAGTAATGCCAATAAGAATTTCATTTTTCTCTAGAACAATAGTTTTTACCTTGCTGACAAATTAAAAGTACTTGGGAGGAGTGCATTTCCAGTAATTCTGAGATTTAATTGGTCTAAGGTAGATCACTGGCCTCTAGGCCACTTTTAGCACCCTTCCCTCAGTAACCAACAGAATAATTAGAAAAACAGTAAGTCTATTGAAGATTTGAACAATACCATTGACAAATTGGCATAATTAGCCTATATAGAATATTATGAACATTATACCTAATAAGTATACATTTATTTTAATAGCACCTGGAAACTTACCAAGATAAATTACATGTTAGGCCATGAAAATAAATCTTAACAAATCATGAAAAGATTATAATATAAGCTCTGACCACAACATAAGTTACATTAGAATTCAGTGACAATAGTATATTTGAAAACCATTCCCAAATGTTTGAAAATTAAACAAGATAGTTCAAAATAATAAATAGGTCAAAAATAAATTGTAAGCTATATTAGGAAATATTTGAACTGAATGATGTTGAAAAAAGAGCATATCAGAATTTGTGGAATACAGCCAAAGCAGTGTTTTGAGGAAATTTTATAGACTTAACTACTTATTATAGAGAAAAAGAGAAAGATTTGAAAGTCTTTCATCTATATTTCCACCCTAAGAAGCTGTAAAGTGAAAATCAAGTTAACCCCAAAGTGGAAGAAAGAAAATAATGAAAATAAGAGCAGAAATCAGTGAAATAGGGGAAAAATAGAAAAATTATCAGAGCTAAATTTGGTTTTTTAAAAATAATAATAAAATTGAAAACTCCCAAGCAAGATATCCCATTTTTTAAAAGAGAGAAAAGATATATCACTATCAGGAATAAAGTATATAGAAATACATCACTATCAAAATGAAATATATCTATATATCCTACAGACATTAAAAGTATAATAACAGTTATGAATAACTTTTTGTAATTAAATTTGACAACTCACATGGTGAACAAATTATTCTAGAAACACAAATAACCAAACTGACTCAAAATTAAATAGAAAATCTAAACAGTCTTATATTTAGTAAAGAAAGTAAACTCAAAATTGAAAACTTCCTATTCACAAATAAAATATCAAATGATTGCCCTGGCTAATGCTATTAAATTTTTAAGAATGAAATAATACTAACTCTCAACAAACTTACACATCCTTTTTTCTGAAAAGGATTTTGAGGTAACATAATTTTGATACTAAAACCTGAGAAAGTCAATATCAGGAAACAAAAAAAATATAGACTAATACCCTTCTTTACCAAGTTCTTTACTGAATATCAGCAAACAAATTTAGCAACACAGACTGTCCCTGACTTACAATGGTTCAACTTAACAATTTTTTGACTTTATGATGGGTTTATCAGGGTATTAAATGCATTTTTGACTTATAATAATTTTGAATGATCAGCTTATCAGGACTTATCCCCATCATAAATCAAGGAGCATCTGTACATAAAAATAATAATGAAATATATAACCAAATAGGGCTTCTCCTAGGTAGTCAAGATTGATTAAACATTCAACAAAAGTTAAGCATCACATTAAAAGAATGAAGGAGAAACAGTTATCATCTCAATAGATTTGGAATATAGAACTAACATAAGATCTAGTGATCCCACTTCTGAGTATCTATCCAAAAGAATTGAAATGAGAATCTGGAAGAGATATCTGCACTCCCGTGTTCATTATGGAATTATTCATAATAGCCAAAATGTGAAAATAGCCTGAATGAGCATTGACAGATGAATGGGGAAATAAAATGTGGTATTTACATAAGATGGAATGCTGTTCAGCCTTAAACAGGAAGTTTTGCCATATGCAATAGTGTGGCTGAGCCTTGAGAACATTATGCTAAGGAAGATAAGCCAGTCACTCAAAGGCAGACAGTGCAGGATTCCACTTTACATGAGGTGTCTAAAACAGTCAAATACATAGCATTCAAGAGTGGAATCATGGCTGCCAGAGGCTGGGAAGACAAGGGAACAGAGTGTTAGGAATCAATGGGCACAAAATATCAGCTAAGTAAAATGAATAAGTTCTAGAGCTCTGGTGTACAACATTGTCAACAATACTGTATTGTACACTTAAAACATTTCTTAAGAGGGTAAATCTCATATTAAGTGTTCTTATCACAATAAAATAAAAGTTTAGAAAGAAAAAGCATTTGATAAAAGTCAAAATCCATTCAGCTAAAACCAGCAAACTAGGAATAGAAGGGAACTTTCTCAATATGATAAAGGACAACTATGAAGACCCTACAGCTAATATTACATTTAGTGATGAAGTTTTGAATACTTTTTCCAAAAGATCAGAAATAGGCAAGGATATCATTTATCACAAAAATAATTTAAAGGAATAAGTATTGAAAAGAAAGAAATAAAACTGCTATTATTTACAGATGGCATTATCACATATGTAGAAAACCCTATGGAATCTAACAAAACAAACTTCGAAAACTGGTAAGTATATTTCTTAAGAATGGACAAAACAGAATGTCTATACACTAGCAACAATCAAGTTTCAATAGAAAATTATTTTATTTAAGATATCATCAAAATAAACATACACTTCCATCTCACACCAATGAGGATGGCTATTATCCAGAAAAAATAAAAATAAAAGAAGAAGAACACATACTAGTGAGGTGGTGGAGAAAGTGGAACCCTTGTGCACCGTTGATAAAAATGTAAAATTTGGCAGCTACTGTGAAATCAGTATGGCGGGTCCTCCAAAAATTAAAAATTGAATTACCATATGATCCAGCGATTCCAGTTTGAGTTAGCATATAGCCAAAGAAATTGAAAGCAATGTCTCAAAGAGATATTTATGTACCCATGTTCATGGCAGCATTATACCCAATAGCCAAGGGATTGAAGCAACCCAAATGTCCTACCTACAAATAAACAAAATGTAGTACTTACTACAACAGAATATTATTTCGCCTTGAAAAAGAATGTTACTTCGAAACATGTGGCAACATAGATAAACCTTAGGATGTTATGTTAAGTGAAATAAACCAGTCATAAGAGAACAAATACTGTATAATTCCTCTTTCATGAAGTTCCTAGATTAGTCAAATTCATAGAGACATAAAGAATGGTGGTTGCAGGGTCCAGGAGGAGGGGCATTGGGGAGTTAGTGTTTAATGGTTACAGAGTTTCAGGTTTGCAAGAGGAAAGGAGTTCTGAAGATGGGTGATGGTGATGGTGGCACAATAATGTGAATGTACTCAAGGTCATTGAACTGCACACTTAAAAATGGCTATGATGATAAATTGTTATTTTTCTTTTACCACAATTGATAATAATAATTAAATAACTGTAGCATATTTAATAAATTTAACAAAAGATGTGTAAAACTTCAACACTAATAACCACATAACACCACTTGAGATAAAATACATTCAAATAAAAGAGATATATCGCATATTCATGTATTGAAAAACTCAATGTTTTTAAAATATTCATTCTCTTTAAATTAATCTCTGTCAGACATTGGCAAACTATAGCTCACAGACCAAATCCAGACTGCTGCCTGTTTTCATACAGTCCACAAGCTACTAAATTTTTTACATTTTTAAATTATTAAAAAATAAAAGAATATGTGACAAAAACTGTATATGACTCATAAAATCTGAAATATTTACTACTATTTCCTTTTCAGAAAAATATTTGCCAAACCCAATCTGTACATAGTCATTGAAATTCTAATTAAAACTTGTCTATGTAAATTGGCAAATACAGTCTAAAATTCATATGGAAATAATTTTTGTAGAACTTGAGAAGTGGTATATTCTGAAATATATATGGAAAGAGAAAAGATCCAGAATAGCCAAAACAATCTGGAAAAAGATGAAAGGATTTGCTATTGTTTTTAAAGACTTACTGTAAAGCTACAGTTGTGAGGGTAATGTAGTATGGGCATAAAGACAAACAAATGGGCCCTGGGAGAGAACAGAATCTATTTCTGAACATAGATATAGTTGAGGTATTTTTAAGTGCCAAAATATCAATTGAGATTTTATTCATTTCTTTGCTTTTATAGTGGCAAAGTAATTCAGTGGTAACAAGATAATTTTTTCAACAAGTGATACTGGAACAATTAGATAAACATGTACAAGTAAAAATATGAACCTTTACACTTGTAACACACCATACACAAACATTAATTCAAGATGGATCATATACTAAAGTACAATTAAAACTATAAAGCTTCTTTAAGAAAACTGGATAATATCTTCACAACTTTGAAGTAAGCAAAGATTGCCCAAAATGATTCAGAATGCATTAATGGTAAAATGAAAAATAAGTAATAAATTGGACTTCAACAAAATTAAAAACTTCTGCTCATCAAAATATATAGTTATGCAGATAAAAAAGCCACAGACTTAGAGAAAAAGGACATATGTTGAAAATACAAAAATAATTTATACTAATAAATAATAAAAAGACAAACAACCTATTTCAAAATTGATCAAAAGATGTAAACGAACACTTCACAATAGAATACGTGGAAATGGCTGACAAAGTGCACAAAAAGTATTCAAGATCATCAGTCACCAGCGAAATGCAAATTAGCCCTCCAATGAAAAATCACTACACAATGACTAAAATTAAAAACCCTGTTACAAAGCTAATGTTGACAACTGCATGGAGCAATTAGAACTATCATAAATTGATGGTGGTAGTATCTAATGCTACAACCACTTTGGAAAAAATGTTGACACTATCAGACAATGTCAACCATTATAGAAATCCTACCTTATGGCCCAGTGTTTCCACTTCTAGGTATTTATCCAAGAGAAATGAAAATATGTGTTCTAAAGTGAATGTATAAGAAAGTGCAGGGCAGCTTTATTCATAGTAGCCAAGATCAGGAAAGAGTCCAGGAAATTCATCCACAGAAGAATGAATCAAAAACCTGTCTTATTTTTATATAATGGAATACTTCTCATCAATAATAAAGGGAACTCACAAGAACATGAATAAATCTCAAAAACAATGTGCTGAGTTAAAGAACCCAGACACAGACCACACACTGTACGGTGTTATTTGCAAGAAAGTTCAAGAGCAAACTCCCCTCTGGTTATTAATGTATTAGGACACTGATTTCCTATAGGGAGGAGGTGTGGGAACCTTTCTGGTTGATGGAATGTTCTATACCTTGATTGTGGCGAGTTAGTTGCATGAGTGTGTACATCACGAAAACTTATTGAGTTGTATACTTGAGACCTGTGCATTTCACTGTATGTTTTTTTTTAATCTGGTTAATTATTTATGTGTTTTCTGTCTTCTTTATTGACCCTGATTGAGACAGTCAGCCACCGAACACTGTGCCAAAGTCAGAGTCTTACTCACCTCTGTTTTGTCAATGCTTGAATGGAGAAATGAATGTGTCTGTGGTGAGGGGGTTAGAAGAGAGGAATAAACCAAGGCACGTGGAACAGTGTAATTCAGACAGGGACACAAACCAAATGTTGTACTGTATCTTCTCCTTACATACCCTCACTGCTGCTAGGTCACATGCTTCTGCAAGCCAATCAAGTGTCTATAATTGAACCCAAAATACAGCATCATCAATTTTTGCAGTCTTCATAAATTTGAAGAAAAAAACTGTATGAATAGCAAATACGTAAATATACTGTCTCTAGTAGAAGTAATAATTGGCACATGCAAATAGCAAAACTCAGTATTGTTATAAAATTGACATTTTTCTCTAAGCTATCCTTTTCACTCAGGATGCATATGAAAAGGAAAATTAAATTACTTACATCCTATATCCACTCATTAGGCTACTCACTAATTCATTCATTCATTCTATCATTTGCTGGGCATTTGTATATTGAGTATCTACTTTGTGCTAGACACTAAGCTAGAAGTCTGAATATACCAATTGGTAAAAAACATAAAAAAAAGTCTTTCTAAAAATAAACTGAAATTTTAGTTGAAGAGAAAAATAAATAAGCAAACAAATATAGGAATGGCTGATTGTGCTATGAGAGAGGTATATAGAGAGTAACGCGGATTTTTGCTGTTTCTTTGGGGAATATATATATATATATATAAAACATGACGTGCCTGGTGAACTCCATCAGACGTCTCTGCGAGAGGCAAGGCTCCTCATTCCCACCTCTTGTCCTCGTTCTCCAACCTCAGAACTCTGCTCAAGTTGTATTCCCTGTGTGCAAAGTGCTTTCTCCACTTCTCCCTACCCTATCAGAGACACTTGTTTTAAAAATGTCCAGTCCAAGTTCCACCCACACTTTCGACTCCTCTCTCTCTGTCCTACACCCCTGTGGTAGAGGAAGGACATGGTACGTAGGTCCCTCCCCTGCTTGCTCCGCGCGGGCTTGTCTGTGCTGCGCTGAGTCTGAAGCTCCTGTGGAACAGAGACCTGTCTCAGACTCAGCGGCTGCCAGCAACATCGGAACATGGTTGCCACGTGGAAGGTGCTGCAAAGCCAAAGTTGATGTTATCAGTGCACAGTTGTTGGACGCATACCATGCACCAAACACTGATGGTTTTATGGCTGGAGGGGCTTGAGGGTAGGTGGGATCCAGACACTTGTGATCACTCTCCCTCCCTGCGTCCAAATATATCCCGTTTCAACACAGCCGCTGCAACTGTAGCTGGAGCAGAGGTCAGGATGTGCATTTCTCCATTCAGCAAGGGTGCAGACATGGAAAATCTGTAAAATATAGTTAAGAAACAATAATTGCCACTTCTGAACTTCTCTGGAGCAGCAATTTGCTACTGTGCTAGCATGACTGAGGTGACTCATGAGGGGTTGGCCCGAAGGGCAAAAGTGAATATTTTCCATCTACCTCCGGAAAAAGGAAATGCGCTTGAGTCTCCGTGGGAAAACTTTTCCCCCTGCAATGGAGTGGGGATAGTTACAGGATATAATAGGACTGTTTTTGTGTAGGTCTGAAAGCTCTGTATGCAATTTGATCCCTGGCCACTTCTCAGGATGGGGTGACTAATGGCAGGCCATCTGAGAAAGGCAGAAAGACCCCGCCTGGTAGCTGAGAGCAAAGGGACACTGGCCGCATGTCAGAACAAGGGTGGTAGCTATGGTTCTCAGTCCTGACTGCACATTTAGAATCAGACCGATAGAAGAGAATCTCTAGGGGCGTTAGGACCCAGGCATTAGGAATTCGGAAAGCTCCCCAGGTGCGTTAAATGTGCAACTGAATTTAAAAACTGAGTACACCGACAGGAGGTAGGCCAGGCCTTTTTGCTCCTGTGTTATCTAACAGAGCTCCAAAACTACATCCAATGGTTAATTTTAAGTTTTATTTTGACTGGGCCAGGGGTGCCCAGCTATTTGGTTAAACATTTTTCTGGGTGCGTCTGCGAGGCTGTTTCTGGATGAGAATAAGTCTTGACTCAGTCGACTGAGCAAGGCAAGTCGCCCTCCCCAGTGTGTAGGTTTCACCCAATCCCTTGAAGGCCTGAATAGAACACAAGGCTGACAGCTCTATTCCCCTGAGAGTATTTTATTGAGAGTATATCATTTTTATGTCAAGAGTGAGAGGGGACTCCATCTGTCTGGCTGCCTTCAGATAGAGGCTTGATCTTTCCTGTCTTTGGACTTCTTGGTCTGGAGTCTGCTGACATTCAGACTGGAGCTTCTTAGCAGAGTGATTTCGTTCTCATCAGAGTATAGTTTGAAACCTATATATGTCTCAGGTCATCATTCTTTTAATTTGCCCCATAACAACACATGAGTACTTTTTGCCTTTGTACCCATGATGGAAGAGTTGACCTAGGACCAATGATCACTGGGCACTGGCCCAACTGATAGGGTTTCTTAATGTATTTCCACCTGCTCCAATTTCTTCAAGTTCATCACCTCACTTCTTCCAGCACTGAGCTTCTAAGTACCTTCCAATCTCACCTCAGCTATTTTTGGAAAAATAGATGGTGATAGCAAACAGTTACCAACTGACACTTGAGACAGGATTTAGCCAAACAGCACTTGCTGAATATGCTTGGTCTGAATTTTAAGGCTGTGTGTTTCATTCATGCTGCTGTACTGTTATTTGAAATTCCTTAACAATGCGTTTGACCTTAAAACACTGCAATGTCCATTATTGGCTGTAGAATCTCCTTTGTATCCACACTCTGTGCTTGTTGCATTGAAAGCATTTGAAATGAGCTTCTGTGTAGGAAAATGTAGCATGTTTATAGTCATAAATCAGTGGGTAGTTAAGAGAGATTTTCTATAACAATTATTTTAGATTATTTAAATATAATTTTTACTTTAAAAGATTATATGAATCCAAAACCTCAGTAATAGCAAATAACTCAAAACAGTCTAAGCAGAGTGTGATGCAGTTTTAATTATCTGAATATGTTAACATTTAGGGAACAGTCAGGCACATTACTGGCCTTTAGAAAAATAGAATGCTTCATGTAGACACTAATTAATCAATAAAATCCTAATTGGATTCTATTAAGTATTGGAAACGACATTTCAATTTAAATATTCCATGTACTACCCTGACCCATTCCCAAGCAGCAATAAAAGCCAATTAGGGTGGTATTCAAATTATGATTATGAATGCTATTGTAACCCTTATCTACTTTAACATTATAACAATTAAAAAGAACATAGTAAGGAATGAATCAGGCAGTTCTTCTGCACAGATGCTTTATTTCCTTGGTGTTGTTGAGGAGTTTAATACTACACAAAAGCTACTTTTGGAGACCTGAGCTTTGGCATTAGAAAGGCTGAGATGATTGACCTCATTCTTTACAGATTGTGTCTGTGTCCAAGACCCATGTCTCCATCTGAGAAATGGGAGGAACAACAGCTGTTTCCAGGACTGTGTTGAAGATTAGAACTGCTGCTCGTGAGGGATCTAGCAGAGGGCCAGACACACTGGAATCGTGCAGGAAGTGGCAGATCTAACCCAGAATACCAAGGTCTGCATTCATGGGATCTTAGGAAGAAATCTTGGGCTCACCAAGAGCAACCTGCCATTTGCAGTGAAAGAACCCTCTCACGTGTCCCAAATAGTCTTTCCAATCTGCCTGAACAACTGTATTGCTTCAGAATTTACATCCTCATGGAGTACCACAATTTCATCACTGGAATATGCGTAAGTTGCCATCCTTAATGACTTTCACTGGACCTATTTTTACCACGAGCAATAACATAGACTATATTGAAATGTTTTTCTAGATGATTTGTTCAGGAAATACAGCCAATTGTTCGATAGCACAGGCTTTGGAGCTAAGCTGTCTGGGTTCCAATCCTAGCCCTACCAGTCACTTGCTGTGTGACCTCGGACCCATTAACCTCTCTGTGGTTTTAGCATTCTTGTCATTAAAGGTGGATAATTCCTACCTCGCATACTTCTTGTAAATGTTAGGTATTATGGAATTCTATTCATTTCGCGTCACTTGTAGCCTCGCAAACATTCCTTGTAGGCTATGACATTCAAGCCCTCTTCCAGCCTAATGAGTCTTGCCTGGATATTTGTGTAAGCACCAAAACCCCTGTTAAATTGACCAGTTGAGGAACAACTCAAGATGTGCTTCATCTTTCCATATCTGTGTGACAAAATCCCCCATCTTTTCCAGCATGCAAATGAGGAAACAGAGGCTTAGAAAGCTGAGTTAAGAAACCTCCCCACAGTCACCCAGCTTGTAGGTGGAGGGCCAGAAATGACAAACAGGCCACCAACGCCAGAGCCCAGGCACTTAAAAGGGCTTTGCTGCAGTTGCTCCAGCTTCAGCCACTGGCGGGCAAAGAAAGGAAGCGGGAAGAGATGAGGCCAGAGTTACAGGAAGCTGGGCCCTGGGCTTGAGAACTGGCTACTGCGAGGAGTAACAGTGCAAACCAGATTGAATGGGCATTGCAAAATCGCTTGATCTGGTGACATCCAGACTGTCTAGACTTTGATGCTCAGCAGTCAGAGGGGAAGCGTGCTGATTCCTGCCGGGAATGGCAGAGGCTGAGTGTAGACCTGGGGCTGTGATATGCGCACTCACCTGAAAATGTCAGTCTCTACTACAGCACACAGAAATGTAAGACAGTATTAGCCACCGGGCAAGGCAAGATGCATGTAGTTCAGCAGTTGCCTTCTGGAAATAATGCCTTTATGCAAAAAAAAATGAGTTTAATAGTCAAATTTTCAGATACAAGTGACAATCTGATTGAAAATATATTTAGGATGCCACTAGGTCTTATGATGACCTTCAAATCATATTATGTAAGCAATCACCTCTTTATATTATTATTACTACTACTGTTGCTAATAGTGTTACTTATAAAACCATTCCCAGTTCTCAGGACTGTGTGCGGGCACTGCCCAGCTCCTGCTACCTGAGTTAAGACTTGTCCCTAATCCACAGCCAACTAGGTGGGAATGTTCTACTACTGGACCTCAAGATGGTATAAACTGACCACCCTGTAGACCCAGAGTGTTACCTTATGTTATTTCCCTAGCATTACAAAGCCAGCACATAACTGAGATAGATCCTAAACCCAAGCCTCTTGACAGCAAATTCCATGCTCTTTTGGCAGCAGTTTGTATGACATGAATTAAGGGAAAACCACAACACTGAAACTGTTTTGTTAAGATACATGAAAACTTTCCCATTGTAAATTAAAGTTTCTATCATTTGGTCTTATAGACTTTCCAGAAATCAAAAGAATTCTAATTAAAAAGTCCCTCATATGATTGATTCCATTTATATGGAATATCCATAAATATCTGAAATAGGCAAATTCATAGAGACAGGAAGAAGATTAGAGGTGGCCAAGGGCTGGGGGAGGGAGAACAGAGAGTGTCTTCTTAGTGGGTACAGGGTTTCCTCTTGGGGTGGTGGAAATATTCTGGAACTAGGTAGAAGTAATGGTTGGACAATACTTAATGCACTACATGTCACTAATGGTAAGTTTTATGTTATGTGCATTTTCCCACAATAAAAAATTTTCAAAAAATCATTTTAGGAATATTTCATCTTATGGAGGTGAGCAGGGTTTTGTGGGGAAAAAAAGATTGGGGGAAAAAACAGACCCTGGTTTTAATCCTGGTTCTCCCACCTGCTAACTACAGGACCTCGGACAACTTGCTTGATTCCTCAAACCTCATGTAAACACAAACTTGTGGTAGGACTGGCCGATGCATAGCAAACACCCTACATGGTATTTGATGTATAGTAGGTGCTTCGTAATAGTAGCAGCCACAGAGTCATGGCTCCTCTCAGGCGATACAACAGGTAAACGAACAGCAATTTAGAGGGTGGCTTTGTCGTAAGGACTTTTACTGGAAATGTGCAGCGGTGAGTCCCAGAAGCCTGGTTCTGGGTGATCAGATTAGTCCACCAAGTCTTCAGTCTTTTATTTCTCCCTGAGCTGGAATTCAGTGCAAAGAATATTTTGACATTTCAATAAAATAAAACCAATAAGGGAAAACATTATCTACCCAGATTATTGTACCACTGGGCCTAATATCAATATGCCTGCTTGAAAATTTAAGCTGTACCTGTAGGATAAAAGACTAAGTTACCATGGACAAAATATAAAGGATTAAGATAATAGAGAAAACTCTACATTCTAGAATACAGGTATTCTACTACATTTCTTGTAGTGTCTTTATGTTAGTTTGATGACTGGGGCAAAAACCAAGTGAAATACAGCAGGTGAAAATATCATCGATACAATTACATCCGCTAGGACACTCAGCACTTACTATGCCCTGTGCTTTGTCCTCAGGCAGATTGCATACGCCGTTGTGACTCTGTGAGATGGGTGCTGTTGTCATCATCTCATTTAACGCCGACACACTGAGGCAACTGCAGTTAGGTGACTTCTCCATGAGTGCACATGCGGCAAATGCGAAGCCAAGATTATAAATCAAGGTAATCTGCCTCCGAACACAGTATATATATTGCCACCACAGTATAGCTACCTCTCTAATCCATATATGTACATGAATTTAATATTGGCTTGAGGGGGTTTTAACTGTAGATTTATAAAGATAACAAAAGTATTTATTGATGCTTAGTAAAACACAAGATGTAAAAAGAATTTTACATAGTGTGATACAGTTAACTCACTGATAAACATCTGCAATGAGCTCTAAGTGTTTTGCTTTATATTTTATATAAATTTCTACTTCTTTTTAACGTAAGGACTTATGAGAGTTTTTTCTGTAGATAATGGAACATTATACTAGTGTTTGGAGTCCCTTCCACAGCTCTGCTCTTCTAGGGTTCTGGAGTTTTGTGTCATGGGGAAAACACACAAAACTCAGAGCTGGTGGAAAAATAAAGCACCACTTTAACGATCTCAGGAGGACCCTGAAACCTTCCCCAAAGCAAGTTATACCAGTTAGGATGTCGCTAAGTACAGGTTGCAGAATGTGCAATTAAAGCTGGCTTAAATGGTTGAGAGGTTAACCGTCTTGCCTAACAAGTCATCCAGAGGTTGCTGGGTTGTGCTGGGTTTCATGCAAAGATACAAAGTCTCAAGATTGTCCTCAGGGACTCAGGCCCTGTCCTCCCGCCTCTGCCGTGCTCCTCAGTGCGGTGTCTTTCATTTGGAGGTGTGCTCCTTCGTGGCGGCAGGACAGCCTCACCTGCAAGCACCAGATCCTAACACAATTGTGCCCGAAGAATAAAGCCTAAAACAAGCTTTCTTTAAGCATCTGTTTCTTTTTTTCTTTAGGAGGAATATAAACTTCCGAAACCTTGTAGTGTGACTGATGGGTTAGAACTTAATCCCACAGCTAACCCCACTGCCAGGAAGCTGAGGAGGAGACTATGCGGCATCATCAGCTTCTGCAGGAGGAAGATTCTTCCAGTAACAAGACGAATGAGAGAAATGGCTTGTAGGAGTCTGATACGGTTTGGATGCTTGGCCTCCACATCTCATGTTGCAACGTGACCCCAGTGTCGGAGGGGGCCTGGTGGGAGGTGTTTGGGTCATGGGGGATCCCTCATGAATGGGGCAGTGCCCTCCCCGCAATAAAGAGTTCACGCTTTGTTACTTCAAGGAAGAGCTGGTTGCTTAAAAAGCAAACAGCACATGTGCTCACTAATAACTGGGAGCTAAACAATGGGCACAGGCAGACACGACAGATGTAAAGGACATTGGAAAGCAAGAAGAGGGAGGGTGGGAGGGGGTGGAGGGTAAAAACTACCCCTCAGGTACAATGAACACTATTCTGGTGATCAGTACACTAAAAGCCCCGACTTAAGCATTATACAAAGTATACATGTCACAAAAACATGTGCATCACCTTAATAGAAAGAAAGAGAGAGAGAAAGAAAAGAAGGAAGGAAGGAAGGAAGGAAGGAAGGAAGGAAGGAAGGAAGGAAGGAAAGGAGGGAGGGAGGGAGGAGCGAGCCTGGCCCCATCTCCTCTCTCTGTTGCCCGTCTCTTGCCGGTGACACGCCTGCTCCCACTCTGCCTCCATGGTGATTGGAAGCTTCCCGTTGCCTCACCCCGAGCACGGTGCTCCCTGCACAATCTGCGGCGCCGAGGCGAACACCTTTATGACTTGCCCAGCCTCAGCCGTTCTCTCCATGGCAACGCAGAGTGGACCGGTACAGAGTCTAGTCATCGGTGTTAGATACCGTCGGTCCTTGGTTCAAGTGGAGCTTTCATTTCTTCCCCCAAACCTAGATGCAGAGGCCAGACTGCCTGCGAGCACCAGAAGCAGCCTGGGAGAGCAGCAACCCAGCAACGAGCGGCTCTCTCAGAGGGCCTGGCGGGCTGGGGTCACCCGCCGATTCCTGGCAGACCAGAGCCTGGCACGAGAGCTTCTCCTGGCAAATTAGGAGACCCTTCCCAGACCTGATTTTCCAGAAGTGTCTGAAAGCACAAAAGAATCTGAGCACCAGATATGAAAGAGAGAAACACAGTTAACCTATGTGCTCCACAGTGGGATCCAAAGAATGGTCTGGATTCCTGTGAGTCGGAAGAGTTATGTCTGTTCTCAGGGGAGATGAGCAAGGGATGAAGAGAGAGTCCGGAAGGTTGGAGAAGAGAGAGAAGCTTTCTCCCCCAGAACAGTGTTTTGAGCTGGAATCAAATCACTCTTTTTGATGGCCAGGCCGAGCGCTGGCGAGCGCTGCTGAGCCTCCCCCGCGCCCCTTTCTCTTTCGCTCCACCGCCTTGGAGGCCTTGGAGTTAGGAACAGGAAATCCATCCTTTAGACCCCTCACTGCCCTCTGAAGAAAGTGCCTGTTCTTTGCACATGTAAATGCTCAAAGCTCCTTTTCAAATCAAGTCCCCATCCACTGATTGCTAAGGAGGTTTGCATCTTTCATCATGCTCTGATCGTCCGGCTGCTTACATTCTGTGTGGCACCGTTTTCCAATCGCCTGCCTGGCTCTTTAGCTCTCTGCCCTCTGTGTTGCATCTCTGTGGCAATGAGGGGCATTTAAGTTAGCGATTAGAAATGTAAGGAAATACAAGGAACTTTTTTTTGGAAAGAATGCCTCCGGTTGACATCAGAGCAGAAAATTAATCTGTACCCTCCCTGAGTAAAGCCATGACACATCCTCTGTGACACTATTAAGCATCCTTCCCCAGACCCCCCAAAATAAATGGGGGCATTTTCCATCAATCACTGCCGGCCCACTCTGCACCTAAGTACGGATGACACAAAGTTGGCAGTGAACGGTAACTGCCTTTCCAAGTCTAAGAAGAGTCACACACAGGTAAGTGAGCAGAGTGAGGGCATGTAGTGTCTAAGGGAGATGTCTCCAAGATGACAATGTGACAGGCCACTGAATGCACATGTGAGGCCAACTCTGTCTCAATACCTAGGAAATAAAAGTAGTAAAAAGAAATCCCTTTCCAAGAAGACTCAAACCTTCTTCCTTTAAGACTTTATTCTTGCCCATTTTATTTTCGCTCCAATGTACCTGGTCTTTGTGGCACAGATGTGAAGCGTTTTGATGTAGTCTCCTGTTCAGAGGAAAGCATTTGGGGCCCTCGGAGATCCTCAGGCAGCTTCCGTGCCTGCTAGGCCCTGAGCTGCCCAGGGACTGCCACAGGCCACCACCATTGGGTGGAAAACTTCCAAGTTGACCTGTGTTTAGTGGAAAAGCTAATGACAAGGGAAAGATTATTTGGAGGAACATGTGTGGAAAGTTCCCGTAGAAAAAGAGAGAAATAAGAGTTTAACCACACCTGGCAGTGTATGTCAGGGTGGAATTAATTTTAGGAAATATTAAAAATGTCTACATTTGGCCCTTTTCTCTGTTCTCAGATGAGACTAAGGAAGGATACCTGATATTCACACAGGACTTTGTGGTATTCCTTACATGCATTTCACAGCCCACTGCAGCACAACCAGGGTGCTTACTAAAATCTCAGACTCCTGAGGAACTCGGTCAGAATCTCTGAAAGTGCTGCTTTAGAGTTTATATTTTAACAAGCTCTGGGTGCGTACTAGTTTCCTTTTTCTGCTGTAACAAGTCATTGCAAATTTAGTGGCTGAAAACAATTGACATTTATTCTCTTACTCGTCTGGAAATCGGTTTCCCTGAGCCAAAGTCAAGGCCTCAGCGCCTTCTGGAGGCTGAAGAAGAGAAGGTGTTTCTTGCCTCCTCTAGCTTCCCGGGGTTGCCTGCAAGCCCTGGCTCATCACCCCTTCCTTGCATGACTCTAACCTCTTGCTTCTGCTGTGACATTCACCCTTCCCTTCTGATCTCTTGCCTCCCTCTTACAGGGACATCATGATTGCATGGGCCCCCCTGGGTAATTCAGAATAACCTCTCCAGCTCAAGATTGCTATTCTAATTACATCTGCAAAGGCCCTTTTAACAGGTAAAGTAATATTCCTGGGTTCCAGGGATTAGGACATGGACATTCAGCCTGCCAATGGGTGATTCTCATGCAAACAAATGTTTGAGAAGCCTTGTCTCAGAGTGTGGGCGGTGTGCTTGGGTAAAGGGGTGTTTCAGTGCGTAAAACTCCAGTATGGGCTAAGTGAGCCAGGTTACAGGCCCCACGTACAAGACATGCTAAGGAATTACATAATCAAACAGCTACCATTAATTAGCCCAACATCCCACTCAAGTATGTAAGATAACACAATTGAAAAGTGGCGAATGAGATGCGTTTTTAGAAATGGTTTTGCTGGGCGTCACGGAGGATGCTGAGAGGGACGGCTGTTTCTGCCCCGCCTTAGGCTACGTGAGAGGGATTTGCAAGTGGCACTCAGAGAGCTTGAAATTTATTTGAGAACATAAAGCCTCATATTTTACTCATAAAGAGCAAATACAAAGGTGAGTTTCACAACAGGCCAGAGTCTAAGGAAAATCTATAAAGGCTCTGCTCCTCTCATTTCTAAGTTCAACTTTTTATTTTTTTCAATCTATCTCATCCCTCTACTTCCAAACCTTTGGTTCCGTGAGTTTGTCTTTCGGATTTGGTGACATGTGTTCCTTTCCCTAACATTAAGAATGCTTATCTCACTTAAATGCTCAGGGAAACTTGACTTTTTAAACCTTCTTGATTCCTACTGTGCTGGCTTGTGTAGTTTCTGATAAGAAGATGACTGTAATTATTTATTTTTCTGTATGCGATGATTATTTTTATTTCTGCTGCCTTAAAATTTTTCTCATTATGTTTGATACAAACAGTTTAAACATGATATATCTCTCCCCACTCTCTCTGCCTCTCCCTCTTGGTTTTGGATATTTAGCCTACTTGGATTTATATGAGTTTTATGGTTTGTGGGAGGTTTGATACATGTATTTATTACTTTTGGAAAATTCTCAGCTGTTACCTCTTCAAATGCTTCTTCTCCCCTGTTCATCTCTCTCTTCCTTTGGGACTCTAATTATACATATGCTACTGTTTGATGCTGTCCCATGGCTCTTTTATTCTGTTTTTTCTTTGTGGTCTGAGATTTAGCAGTTTTTAAATCCTCCAGCTGATTCGAATGTGCAGCTAAAGTGGAGAATCTTTGTAAGATTTTGTAAGCCACCCCCGAGCCTCTCAGTGGCCGTCCCTTGCAGCCCACCCCTAGGAGGTCGCACAGGCAGAGTGGGGCTGATCCGGACAGTGGGCTCCAAGGGGCTCCACAGTGTCTTTCCCTAGAGGAGTCCCCTCCACAAGCGTCCTCAAATACCCCAAACACTCTCAATCTGGTGATTTTTTAGTGAGGCATCACAAGGTCTTGTTAAGGTGTATGTTGGCTTTGCGGTGTTGGGGTGGGGTGGGGTGGGGTACTTCTCATCTAACATCAGGGCCCCGTCCACAGAAGTGAGAGCCAGAAAACAGGGACCCGGCTAGCGGAACCAGGTGGGCTGCGGGGAACCTGCAGGCAGAGGTGTGGGGGTGAGAGAGGACACCAAAGGCCAGTGTGCCTTTGTGAAAGGCTGGGCAGCCAGGAGCCGTCCTGAGGGCGCTAACCTTGAAAAGAAGGGAGCAAGAGAAAGGAAAGAAGGGTGGGAAGGAGGGAGTTGAGAAACAACGAATTACAATGGAAGCAGTAAAGAATCCCAAGGCGAAAGAGCAGCATCCCACGGACCACACGCGCAAGGCGCTGTCCCCACGCGGTGCGCCTGTCCTGCATACAGTGTGTTTCTGACAGTGGCTACAGTTTCTTAGGCCTTCCAGAGTACGGGGCCAATGTGCCTCAGATTATCAGGGCCTTATAAGAGTCCTGGGTAGAGACAGAATTTTGGTGACACCAACACCGTTGATTATGTTACTTTAGAGTATTTAATTAAGTGGTTTAGTTGCTCAGTCCATCTGCAGGCAATTCCCGAGCATTTATCAAATGCAAACCATCCTGCTAAAGCTCTGAGGCACCCGCGTGCGTCCAGAATCACGCTCATTGGAGGTGCTGATGGAAACACAGCCTCCCTCAGTCCTGGCCCAGAGACACACAGGCCACGTGACTTGGAGGAAGCAGCCTCTTTGCTCTGCTCTCTAACCTTCTGGTGTAGACAATGTGTAGGTCGAACTGGATCTTTCCCTTCTAGTCTGGCATCCCAGGTTCTAGCACACTGTGCTCAGACACTTGGAAAGCCAAAAGTATGAAGAGATAGCATTGGCATTGTTCAGAAGATCCTCAGAGAAAAGTGCCAAAAGTTTTCTGAAAACCCTAACAGTCATGTGATTTTGTTTTTTTTTCTTAAAAGGATCAAGCTAGAAGTCTAGATACAAACCATTCTTGGGCAGGAAGTTACCCAATAAAGGACATTGGCCTTCTTATTATAACAAAGACATATAGGGAGAACATGTGACAAACGAAAGTCCCTACCGGCTTCCTTTTGTTTATGATTTGTCCTTCTGGATCCCAAATTCAGTCAAGGAAACTTGGGATAGGATTTTAGACCTGGGCAGGGTTTATAACTAAATTTCACCTGAGTATCTTGCCCTGAAGGAAAATGATATGAAGGATCCCTAAGCCGTTGACTTCTTGAGGAAGTTTTCCCAGGGGCTTGGCTGTGAGATATGGACTTGGTTTGGCCTCTGCCCTTCTCAGCAGGCAAATCTTGCCACTCTAGTGACACCGGGGTGGCTGACACTACCTCGTCAGGATGAGGACGGGGTGGCACTGGCAATCTCTAGCTTTTGTTTGGTACAATGCATTTGATGTACCCGTCTCTGTCATAATGTGATTTACAATACACAAATCAGCACACATGTTGTCCCGGAAAGAACAGGTCTCCCCACTATTAACCAGACTCAGGGCCAATAACAAGAGGCCTCATCTGTTTGACAGCAACAGAGCCAAAGTGCAGCCCACACAGCTCCTGCCCAGCTTCCTCCCAATGCCGCAGTAGTCCCGTGACTTCCTCTGCTAGCCTTGCCCATTTCTCCATCTGGCCCCATGTTCCCTGGGTTTGGCATAGCAGCATTCATGGAGCTGACTAGGAATATTTTGTCCAAGTTTTTTATCCCCAGAGACAAGATCAGTCATATCCCTTCTTTAATAAATGCAAACATGCAAAGCTTGGTGCAAAGCAACCATAATCAAAACTGTGTGTGTGTTACTGGTATGAAGACAGACACATGGACAGAACAGAAAGGACCAGCAGAATAGAACATAAAGCTCAGAAATAAACCCACCCATATGTGGTCAAGTGATTTTCATTAAGGATGCAAAGTCATTCAGTAGGGAAAAGACAGCCTTTTCAACAAATGGCCTTGGAAAAACTGGGTATCCACATGTGAAAGACTGAAGTTGGACCCTTCCCGTTTAACCTTTGTACATATACAAAAATTAACTGAAAGTAGATCAACAGAAACATATGGGCTAAAACTATAGAATTCTTAGAAGGAAACATCAGGGAAAAGTTCATGGCAATTATTTCTTGGATATAACACAAAAAGCACAGGCAACAAATGAAAGAATATGTAAGTTGGACATCACGAAAAATAAAGCCTTTGTGCGATCAAGAACACCATCGACAGAGTGAATGACATCCTATAGAATGGGAGAAAATATGTGCCAATCAGCATCTGCTAAGGGATTGAGAAACAGAATATGTAAAGAACTCCTATGATTCAACAATAAACAAGACAAACGGCTAGATTAAATAGTAGAATTTAAAAAATTGTTTAAATAAAATTTAAGAAGTATACTACTGAAGAATTTTTAAAGTTCCTCATTTTATACTGAATAAAGTTTTAACTTCAAGACAACCTTTCCTCTTCCATCTTCCTCCATCTCAACAGGAAGTTAACAAATATTTGTGGAATTTATGCCTAGCATTTTACATTTATATTTAAAAAATGAAAATTTCTATTTTTCATTCCCATGTTAGGAAATTCACTTGTTTTTGCCTTAAAAACAGCTCCCTAACTTCTCCCCAGGGAAGCATCATCTGCATATGTCTGTCCAGAGTTGGATTCCTGAGTATTGAGGCAACTCCTCCTGCTGTTTTTTAAAAAAGAAAGGAAATGTGGCCTGGGTGAGAATCTGCCTGGGTCAGATGGGGTGGGCCGGCGAAAGACTATTGCTGTTGATCCCTAAGAATCAGAAATGTAATCCAAGGTGAGAGAGGAAAACAATGCGAGGGCCTTCCAAGCAAAAGCAAGCGCAGGGATCTACAGCAATTCAGTGCTGATGAAATGCAAAACAGGTGCAGGGAAGGGGAAGGAACTGGGAATGCACCTTGGCAGAAACTGTATGTAACAGGGAGCTCAGTGAAACCAGTGATCCATACCCAGGAAGTTAAGTACATGCACACTTAAAGGTAATGAACAAGTGACAAATGTTCACATCAGACCTCCCCGGCAACAGTGGGGAGTCTGGGTTGAGGAGGAGGTGGGACGTGGGCAGAGAGGTCAGCAGCAATCCCCTGAGAAAGGGAGTGCTTGAGAGGGGAGTGAAACTGGTGAGTCACCTTAGTAACTGACCCCTTGTGAGGAATTAAAATGGACCCCGAAGGGCTGGGCTGTTTGCCACATTCTCAGCTTAGTCATCTTGCGCTGAGATGTGTCAGGAGTGCTGGCGTGGTGTTGTGGAGGCAGCAGAGGGGTTCAGGCCAGTACACTTTGGCAGAGCTGCGTATCGCGTGGCTTTTTCTAGGGAGCTCACCTGGATAAGACTCACTCTGCAGCAGCAGTGCTCTGCCCAGCCACCTGGTAAGTCCTACTACAAGGCTGTAGAAAAAGACTCAGCTCTCTCTATTTAATTTCTGATTCCTTATGCAAGTTAGATTTTTTGTTTTGTTTTCTGGAAATGCTTCAGCCTCCTAAGATTGCATGAGCCCTATTTAACATCGTGAACCATGGGAGGACCTTCCAGACCGGGGCATGTGTCCTGGCGCAGCCTGTCTGCGCGCCTCCAGAGCGGAAGGCTGCCGGCGACACCCCTCAGCCAGGTTTCTCTGCTCTTTTCCATGGTGTCGCTGTCTTTGTCTTCGCCTCTCCTCTCTCACATTGCCTGTTCTTTCTCAGCTCACCTCTTTTCGCTGGACCAGGGGTGTTTTCGAAAACTACACAACCGCCTCCCTATTCAAGATCTGGAATAATAATAAACCACTGCTTCAGTGGAACATGCATTCCTCCTCGGGGCTGCCTGACACTATTCCCTTGCCTGCTGCTGAGTGTAGGGGTCCTCCTCCCCACACCGCTGTTTTTCAGGGTTTGCTGGGGACCGATTCTTCCCTTTCAGCTGCAACCTGTCCGAGACCAAGGCGAGCGAAGCGGGCGGCGAGGAGCAGGAGGCCGCCTGTCCGGCTGTCTGCCGCTCACTCCCGTTCGCCAGGCCCGTTCCTGGCCGCGGCTGCCACACGGCCGGCACCGTCAGCCGGGAGCCGGAACCTGCCTGCTGATTCGTGTGTGCACACAGGCTGACCGCTCGTCCACACCCTGGGGAGCTGGCGTGTTCTTTCACACAAATAAGCCCAAAGGCTTTGGCACTTCCGCGTTCAGAGACGGGGTTCTCATTGGGAGCTTCAGTGTCTCCCGATTCGGTGGAAGAAGCATCACAGACTCCAGTCACAGCCCCTCAGTCTCTATCTGTTTAAAAATGGTATTATATATTACTACTGCGTTGTTATATTAACAATAATTAGTATTTCTTGAATCCTTCCTACCCTACCAGACCCACGAGAAGAGCCTTACAGACAACGCCCACCCAGCCCCTGCACACATCTGCTGGGAGCCGCTGCGTAGCAAGCAGTGTGCTCCCCGTGTCCAACAGCTCCCCGGACCCCGAGCCCTCTGCTGACCAGCACCTGATTGCTGCTCTAACTTCCTTGGCTCCCCAGCCCTATAACTGGATCGCCACAGCAGTTCCTGGGGACTCAGGGCCCTGCCCTGATGCTCTCTTCCTCAACTCTGCCCCAGCACACCCACCTGACAGTGGTAAGAATTTATTTATCAGCCAGGCAACCTCCAGTTTATAATTATAATAAAATTTAAATTTAATTCTATGCTTGTCTCTAAATTCAAGTTATATGCATTAAATATGTGCAGTTTTTTGTATATCAGTCATACATCCATAAAGTGGTTTTAAAAAATAAATTCAATTCAGCCAGGCCTGGTGGCTCACGCCTGTAATCCTAGAACTCTGGGAGGCCGAGGCGGGAGGATCGCTTAAGGTCAGGAGTTTGAGACCAGCCTGAGCAAGAGTGAGACCCGTCTCTACTAAAAATAGAAAATTAGCTGAGCATGGTGGCGTGCACCTGTAGTCCTAGCTACTCAAGAGGCCGAGGTAGGAGGATTGCTTGAGCCCAGAAGTTTGAGATTGCTGTGAGCTAGGATGATACCATGGCACTCTAGCCCAGGCAACAAAGCAAGACTTTATCTCAAAAAAAAAATTAAATTAAATTTCTATTATTTATATTTTTATTAATAAGTTTAATTATAATTATTCATAGAGTATGAAATATAATTTTAATATATTCATTGTAATTATAATTAATTTTTTAACAAAAGTAACAGATACTCAAATTCATCATTTCCTAATGATTTTACTATATCTGACTATTTTCTATGCCATTGAGCTAATACACATGTATTGTATTTATATAGCAGAAATATGTATAATTGTGTTCTACTCTGCATCTCTTCCCAACTCCGTGTCACATTAATCACCCAGGGGAATATTTACACCAGAGAAATAGGCACATCTTATAAGTCAAGACTTGGTCTACTGTTTTGCTAGTTGTCTAGACCAGGGATCACCACATGAAAGCAAGTGGGTCAAATCTAGCCTGCAAGCTGAGAATGAGTTTTATATTTTCAAAGGGTTATAAACAAAAAATAAAGAAGAATATACTACATGGATCTTATATAGTCACAAAACTTAAAATATTTACTATCCAGCCCTTTACAGAAAGTTCACTTGCTTCTGGTCTAGAACAAGACTTGACGTATTCTGGCCTGTTGGCCAGATCCAGCGGCCGTGTGTTTGTGTAGACGAAGGTTAGCTGGAATGCAGCCAGGCCCATTTATTCAGTGTTGTCTGTGGCTGCTTCCATGCTACAACGGCAGCCCTGAGTAATGTGACAGAGAATGTCTAGCCCACAAAGCCTAAAATATTTACTCTCTGACACTTCACGATAAGTTTGTGGGCCCCGTCTGGACTAAAAGTAATGGGGAAAAGTTGACAATTCGATTAAACTTCAAAATATGTTATGCCTGTGGCTGTTCCATTGCATATAGCACAAAAATGTAGAAAACATTCTTTCAGTATTTAATAGCAGTTATCTGAATCCACAAAGAATTTACTCAGGTCATTGACAAAGGAGGGAAGTTTCAATATGTCTTTGATTTTTTCACTTTTGTCTTACACGTGTTAATATAAACAAAAGTATCAACTAGCACCATGTGGGAAATACATTTGTTCTTCAATTGCAACCATATGGATGTGAGTTCAGCAAAAATCAACAAAGCATTCTGTGAGAATTGATTTGCTACATGGAATTTACAATATAAATTATTGCATATTTTGTTATTTGTAAATTGTGTGCCATATACATTCTTTATATCAGTACATTTTATAATTGATGTGTGCAAATATATGTACATATGTATAATACATGTGTATATATGTTTGTGTATGTGTGCATACACATACATTCTTTTTTGTTCAGAGAGACAGTTTTTAAACATTTACCAACATGCCATTCAGCTGCTTAACAGGAACTGGTAAAGCTACTGTGTGAGAAACCGTAGTACCATTTGGATTGTAAATGGAAGACAAATATCTTATACAAAAGCAGGGAGGGGGCAATAATATCAATAACAAGCATTTTTAAAATTAAAATTGCTAGTGGAAAAAGAGTTAAATTATATAAAAAGTCCTCACACATTAAAAAAAAGTGCCGGTCTCAGTATGAGAACTGTCAGGTTCTAATCTTGATGCCTGAAGGACCCACGTACCCTCTGCCCTATGAAGTGGAGTTGCTGAAGGACCTGGCCTTGCAGACGCACTCCACGCCTTGCGTTCTGTGCGAGCAGGTCTCAGCCTTAGCTGCCGAGTTCAGGCGCAAGCAGGCACATCTGGCCCACAGATGACTCGGTCACTTAGTCACCAAATCACAGGGAGCTGAGACTGTGCCACTCCTAGGGAGAAGGGAGAAGGTGCGCATACCAAATCTGGGTGGGCTCCTCAGATGGTGACATGCAGAGGCACTGAGAGGCTGCTTCAGGAATGATGCACACCAAGTCGAGGAGGGTGCCAGCTCCCCAAGTAGACCTAGTGAAGCCTCAATCATTGACAGGAGAGAAGTGGTGTTTTTAATTAGACATTTTATTCTGAGATAATTGTGGTATACATACAGCTGGAGGAAATATGGAAAAATCCTATATAATTATTCCCCTGTTTCCTAGTGGTAACATCTTGCAAAATTATGACATATCAACCAGGATATTGACATTGATACAGTCAAGGTATAAAGCATTTCCATCACCACGAGGATCAGTTACGCTGCCCTTTTAAGACTACGTCTACTTCTTTTCCACCACCAACTCCTCCATAACCCCTGCAGCCACTAATCTGCTCTTCATTTCTATAATTTTGTCATTTCAAGAATATTATAGAAATTGAATCATATAATATATAACCTTTTGGGGTTGGCCTTTATTAATGAGAATTGCCAGGGGAGAAAGAGTTAGTTTTTATTAAAAAAAAAGTTCTCACGTGTTCGAAAAAGTCCTGATCTCAGTAGGAGACTTGTCAGTTTCTAATCTTGATACTTTCAAGACCTAAGTTGCCCTCTGCCTTATAAAATGCAATCATGGAAAGAGCTGGCCTTGCGGACACTCTCTCGGTTACTCTGCACTACTCAGAGTGAAACTCTCTGGGGATTCATGGAGGCTGTCACGTGCACCAATAGTTTGTTCTGTGCGTTCTGAGAAGCAATGCACAGTTTTAACCATCAGTCATTGAAGGGCCTCTGGATTGTTTTTTCAGCTATTAGGAATGAAGTAGCTAAGAACATTCATGTACACGTTTTTTGTATGGACATAACTTCATTTCTATGGGATGGGCAAGCAAAAGCGCAGTTGCTAGGTCATATGGTAGTTGCATGGTTAGTTTTATGAGAAACTGCCAAACTGTTTTCAGAAGCTATTGGTTGTACCATTTGACATTCTCACTGGCAATATATGAGTGATGCAGTTTGTCAGCATTTTTGCCAGTATTTGGTATGGCCATTAGTGTTTTTTATTTGGGCCATTCTGACAGGTATGTGATGATATCTCATTGTGTTTTTATTTTTTTATTTATTTTGAGACAGAGTCTCACTCTCTTGCCCTGGCTAGAGTGCCATGGCATCAGCCTAGCTCACAGCAACCTTGAACTCCTGGGGTCAAGCAATCCTTCTGCCTCAGCCTCCAGAGTAGCTGGGACTACAGGCATGTGCCACCATGCCCGGCTAATTTTTTCTATTTTGGGTAGAGACGGGGTCTCGCTCTTGCTCAGGCTGGTCTGGAACTCCTGAGCTCAAAGGATCCGCCCACCTCAGCCTCCCAGAGTGCTGGGATTACAGGTGTGAGCCACCGTGCCCGGCCTCTCATTGTGGTTTTAATATGCATTTTCCTATTGGCTAATGATGTTTAACATGCCTGTTTTCATTGTGCCTGTTTGACATCTATTTATTCGCTTTTGTAAAGTGTTGCTTCATGTCATTTGTCCTTATTCTAAATGAGATGGTTTATTTTTGTTGTTTTTGTTTTGTTTTGTTTTTTTCTGCTGAAGCCTGAGGGTTTTATGTTCCATATATGAGTCCTTTGTCAGATATATGGTTGTAAATATTTTCTGCCTGTCTGTAACTTATCTTTTCAGCCTGTTCACAGGGGCTTGCTCCAGTAAAAGTTTTAAATTCTGACAAGATTAAATTTATCAATTTTTTCTTGTTTTCATTACTTTTGGTATATCCCAAGGACTCTGTCTGACTATGGATACTGAAAGTGTACTATTTTTGTGTGTAAAAGGTTTATAGTTTTATGTTTTATACTTATAATCCAAATTTATGCTAATTTTTATATAACATGACATTTGCTAATATTTCCTGATGACTTTTGGGTCTAAGTTTAAGAGAGATTTAGTCTGTAGTTTTCCCTTTTGTACTGTCTTTCACTGGCCTTGTTATCATGGTGATACTAGTTTCATTAAATAAGTTGAGAAGTGTTCCCTTCTTTTCTTTTTTCTGGAAGAGAGTTTAAAATTGGTGTTAATTCTTTAAACGTTTTATAGAATTGTATAATTCTATAATGCAACAGCATGGCCCTGGAAATTTCTTTTGTGAGAGGCTTTAAATCACAAATTTGATTTCTTTAATAATTAAAACACAGGTTTTTCTAATTCATCTTATTTGATTTTTTGGTACCTTGTGGTTTTCAAGGAACTAGTCCATTTCTTCCAAGTTGTCAGAGTTGCGTGTGAATGTTGCTCACAGTGCCCCTGTCATCTCCTCTCGGGCTACAGGATTTATAGTGGCAGCTCCTATATTCCCTGTCTCATTCTCGATCTTCGTGAATTATGTCTTCTCTCTTTTTGTCAGTCTTGTTAGGATTTTATCAATTTTATTGATTTTTTTTGAAGAACCTACTTGATTTACTTATAGTCTGTTTTAGTGTATCACTTTGTATCATTTTCCTATTGGTTGCTTGAGGTATTACGATATACTCACACAACTTATCCTTGTCTACTGGTATTGGTGTTTTATCCCTTCAAGTGAAGTTTAAAAAACATGATTCCTTTTAAGTTCCTTTTCCCTCTTCATTTAAAAATACATAATTCTCTTAAATATTTCCTTTTTATATATTGAGCACCACATAAAATGGTTTATAATTTTTGCTTCAACCATCAAATATGGTTTAATAAACTCATGATAAGGACAGTCTATTATGTTTACCCCATTTCTCACCCATTTCAAAGTTCCTCTCTCCTTTCTGAAGTGAGGAGCCTTCACTTGTTAGTGTTTTCTTTCTGCTTAGAGAACATTGTTTAGCAATTCTTTACAGGTAGGTGCTAGCCAAGTATTCTCTTTGTTTCTCTCTGTCTGAGAATGAACGTATTTCCCTCTCATTCCTGCAGCTGTTTCGCTGGACAGGTAGTTCTTGGTGACAGTTCCCTACTTCAGCACTCACAGGATCTTCCGTCTCCTGCAGCTTCCGTTGTTTCAGGGGAGAAACCCACTGTCATTCAGGCTGTCATCCCGTCAGTATGCAGCTTTTCTCTCCTGTTACTTTTGAGATTTTTTTCTTTGGCTTTAGAAGCAGAAGTTAATAATGAAGTGCCTTGGCCTGGATTTCTTGAGTTTATCCTTTTTGCAGTTTGATTTTTGCCTTTTGCCAAATTTAAAGTTTTCTGCCATTATTTCTCTGAATACTTGTTCAGCCTTACTCTCTTTTTCCTCTTCTTTAAATTCAATATTGCAAATCTTGGATTTTGTTGTTATTCTCCCACACGTCCTTAAGGCTCTGTTATTTTTTTTTTTATCAGACTGTATTCTCTGTGTTGTCCAGAGTGGGAATTCTGTTGATCTGCCCTCAAATACAATTGCTTTATCCTCTGTTGTTCCACTCTACTATTGAGCCCATCTAGCAGGCTTTGCTTTTTGTTGTTCTTTGTCCTTTTTTTACTCTTTTTTTTTTTGAGTGAGTAGTTATCATATGTTTTGGATCCATAATTTCTA
>VBSM01003020.1:134121-147479 GCA_008086735.1 Cheirogaleus medius
AAAAAAAAAAATCCTTTTCAGACAATTCCAACCTCTGATTCACCTTGGTGTTTTTCTGTTGATGACGTCCTTGGTTCTTGGTGTGCCAAGTGGTTATCAGTTGTATCCTGGACATTTTGAATGTTACATTATAAATCTCTGGATCCTACTTACTCTTTTTGTTGTTTGGGCAGTTCTCCTATTGAGGTGTTCCATGAGGTCTGAGCGGTTGTATATTTTCAGCTTCCCAGTTGGCACTGACGGCAAGATGGGACAGAAGCAGGGAGGGTGAACCTAGTAATAACCAGCCCCCTCCCAGACCGCCCCAGCAGGTCTCGTTCTGCTGGGTGGGATGGGGGCTCCACTCATGGACGGACCCAGCTGACATCATCAGGCTGGAGCGATCAGGTCACTTTGCAGTGTGAGGAATGGAGGTCTCCGGCTCGGCCTCACCAACACCTCAGATGCAAGGGAGCCACATCACTGCCACCTACCGCTGTCAGGTGAGGGATAGAAGACCAGCTCCTGACTCAGCCAGACTGACAAAGTCTGGAAAAAATCTACAGCATGCCTCCTGTTTCCAAGGGAAAGGTAGTAGGGAAGATCGATTTTCTGCTCAGCCCTGCTTCATTTACCAGGGCTGGGAAGTATGTATTTTCTGTTGGTGTTTGACTGGAGTAAAGCAGGCATTGCCAAAAATAGCTTCAGTTGCTAGACCACTCTTTTCTGGTCCTTTGGCTGAAGAAAATAGGTATTTCGTACAGCTTAATTTTTTTTTTTCTGTGCTTGTTGGTGGTTCTGAATGAGAGGCTTTTTCATCATCTTGTCTGGAATATATGGGAAACAATAAGAAAACCCAGGGAACTTGCTGCTGTTTTATTCCTCAAATCCTGAGGTTTCCATGCACCCCACCTTCTTTCTAAATTTCAACGAATTTCTATACTGGGTCATTGTGTTATGTCTACAGTTTTTCAGTTGTAAAGGAAAGCCCTGAAGTAATGGGGCAACTCCATTTTGCAGAAGCAGAGGTTCATGAGAAGTGATTTTTAAGTGTGGCATTTTACTTTCAGGTGACTTTGTCCCCCATACGGCTCCATGGATGAATGCCTATGGAGTTTCATGGATGCTGTTTCACTAAATACACTGTGAAAGATCAGGACACAAGCAATACTGCCTTGGGACCACCCCATCAACACAGCACAACAGCAAAGAAAGACATGCATTTTCTCCCCCGTGCTGGCTGACCAGCTCCACTGGGATCCTCTCATTATGAGTGACCCTGGTCAGAACAGTCCCTGCCCAAGGGAGCCCTTGATGTCCAGCATGGCAGTGCTGGTTTCCAGAACTGTAGAGTATGGACTGAGAGAGAATAAAACCTACCACAGGCAATGGTTTTCTCACATTAAATATTTAGGGAGCATGTATCATCCATGAAACATCAAGACATATCTAAAGGAGAAGTTCTTGAAACCTGGAGGGCTTGTCCCAAAGGTGGCTGAAGACTGGAGAAGCTTATATAATATCTTTAAAGCTATTATATTTTAATCTTCAACATCCTATATCAAATACAATACATAGGTAATCAGTCTCTTCATAACTCGGCAGATGCAGTGCAGCTCCAATTTTCCAGCTGTCTTAAATCAGTTGAATTTAAGTCTCTGCGAAGTGTTTCCAAGTGAGTTATTAGTGAAACATAATACAGTGAAACATTTAAGCATGAGCATAGAAGGATCCTTATGTAGAGATTGTAAAAGGTATTTTCACTCATCTGATTTCATAATTCTTGAATGCTGGGCTGTTCCATGTGCCAATATAGTCTACCAGCAAAATGTATTTCAGTGATTCCTTATATGGGACATTAAGAACATTGTGTTCTCCGATCTCCATTTCTAAACTTATCCCCTCGCTGCTTTCCTACCCCAATTCTCAGATCTTATGAGGCCCATATCCGTGCAGCCCTCTGCACATAATTAGCATGGCAGATAGTATTTTTCCAAAAAAATCACAGAAATGTTTCCAGTTCCATAAGCTCTTCCAGAATCTTGCCATTCCCCAGGAAGAGACAGAGTCTATTTCCTCTGCCTTTGAACATCAGCAGATTTTGTGCCCCCCTTCATGAATAGAGTGTGACAGCAGTGGCTACGTGACCTCTGATTCTACGTCATCAGAGGTGGCGTGGTTCCAGCTGGGCTCGCTCTCAGGGTGCCTGCTCCTGGATCTCAGCCACCGCGTGGTGGGAGAACAGGCGGCATGGAGAGGCCCGGTGTGGAGTTCTGGTGAGCAGCCGCCGCTGCAGTCCTAGCCACGGCCAGTACTAACCACTGGGTGTGAAAGCAAGTGAGCCTGAGCGTGACGACAGCCCCCAGCTACCAGGGAGCAGAGACAAGCCACCACAGGTTTGCTCTGTTTGAAGTCCTGATCCAGAAAACTTGTGAGCCTAATAAATGGTTGTTAGACCACTAAATTTTAAGGGAAGTTTTATAGGTAACTATATCATTTCCTCACATGCTCTGGAAACAGAAGCACCCTTTTCTAAATTGTGTTTCAAAAGAAATGTGTACATTTTACGTCAAGCAGTTCTCAGTGGTGAAATAACAGCAAGCAACGTGAATCTCCATGAAGAAGATGTTAGTTGCAGTATGTCTCAAAGTTTCCCAAACATTTAAGACCATGAAAACCTCTGCCTTCCCCTGTTCTATCTTAACACTTCCATAACATGCACCGTGGGACCTGTTCTGAGGGCGGCAGCCGGCCCGCGTCTCCTCCCAAGCAGCAGCTGCTTGACCACAGCGCCAGGAGCACATGGAGTCCCCAGAGGCCCCTGGAGGGACCTTTGTGCGAAAGAATTTAATAGATTATAAGTTGACCTGACAGGGGCATATTTGTTTTTAACCCTGTGGTTGACTTTTCCTTCTCATGTATTTCCACCTTCCATCTTTCCCGTTTCCTCTTTCTTGGGGTTTGCTCTACGCTCTGATCTCAAGTACGAGCTGCAGAGCAGAGGGTGAGTGAGGCAGGAAGAGGTTTGCATGAGGGGACGTGACCCTCAGATTTCACGCCTGTCAGTCCCAGTTAACTTTTGGAGAGAACAGACATGGACATAGTGGCGAAATCTACGCAGTGATTAAGATAGTGCAGTTCACAGGAGTATCCTTTGAGCCATATACTCTTCCTGGGAAGTATCTGTGTGTGGGGGTGGATCGGGGTGATGCCAGTGAACAGGAAGATGGGATGTGGGGAGAGGAAGGCGCATGGCTGCTGTATTTCCAGGTTTGGCATTATGGTATAAGAATCAGAGATCTTCATCTAGGGCAACTGTTTTATATCGTGACAACCGACATGTATGTTCCATCTCCCTGTTTCCTTTTGCCTCGAGTGTTTTCTCGAATATTTTCCACTCATCAGCATCCATTATAAAACAGTCACAGAGGCCTAACAAAGAGGTCTGGGCATAGAGGGATGAGTGAAACTCAGTTCTAGCCTTGCTGATGACAAAGATACATGGAATGTGGTAGATGATTAGCAACAACAGCCTCAATCATCACCCCTGTGCACTGTGACTTTCAGCAACTCCCACCTCCCACCTATTGTGTATGGTTGGTTTCTGTCTGTATTTGACCAATGCAATGTGAGAGAAGAGGCACTGTGGCATCTCCAAGCCCAGGCCTGAAGAGGCCTTGCGTGCTTCTACTCTTGTTCTTGGAACTCCACCAGCTGCCATGTAAATAAGCCTGGGCCAGCCAGCTGAATTTGAGGGAGTCATGTAGCCCAGTTCCCCTGTGCCCCAACCAACAGTCATGTCAGTAAGGCCACTCCACGGTGACCCCACCTTACACACAAACTGACAGTCGACACATGAGTGAGCCCATGGAGGCCAGCCAAGCCTACTGGGATCAGCAGATGCACCAGAGTGACCCTCAGCTTTGTGACCAATAATAAATGAGTGTTGCTTGAAGCCACTAGGTTCTGACGTGCTTTCTTAAGCAGCAAAAGCTAATAGGTTTGGGGAGATAGCAGCATAAACAGACCAGGTAAGTGCAGTTTCAGACATAAGCCCAGTCTCGGGTAGCACAGAGGAGAAGTGTTGGTATCGGTCTGGTGAGGATTACACATGACTTCCAGGAGAGAACTCTTAAGGCAGAATTAGAAATTAGCCAGGAGGTAAGAATATCATAAGTAGGGTAAATACAGGAGCAAAAACACACAGGTGAGCAAGAATTGCCGAATGTGTAAGGACATGCAAGCACCGTGGAGCTTAAACCATGCCATGTTGTTGGGGAATCAGGTTAGAAAGGGAGCAAAGGCTGGCCTTGCTAAGGAGCTCGAATTCCTAGTTCAGTGCACAAGTCAGTCCTCCCACGTGGTGTCCTGACCGCTCTCCATCTCTGATTGCTTTTCTGACTTTTCTGACTTTCTGTGATATTCCTTGCCTTTGTTTCTCACTGGGCACTCACTCAGTCCATGGGAAGTACATAGTGATCATACTTGTAAATATTTCAGCCAGGAGACAGCTTTCCCATCCAAAGATGCCAGATTTGTTTTCATCTCCGTAGCATCCTTATTTCATCTCTGTTAACAAAAGCGTTAATTAAAAGGATGATCATTCACTTCCACCAACATTTGTTGAGCTTCAGATTTTGTGCACTCACCGCTTTCTATTTGCGCCGAGTGGAACCAATGAGGCAGGGACCAGCTCTAGAGCCCGTGGCTCAGCTGAAGGAAGCTGAGGGTCAAGAACAGCCTGAAGCAGCCACACGCTCGGGGACAGGAAGCTGTAACAACAGAGGGACCCAGAGCAACAGGCTGGCACCCACCGCCCTAGACGTGAATCCTGGCTGCGTCATTTGCTAGCACTCTGTGCCCTCACATCCCAGCGCACTTTAATTTCTTCCTTCTCACGGCCTCAGTTTCTACATTTACAAAACAGTGATATTGTTAACCACTTTCTAGATTTTTTTCTGATGAATAAATGAGATAATATATGTTCAGAACTTAGCACAATGTGCAGTCAGAGGTGGTTAATTTGAATTTAGCTGGGAGCTCAGTGTTAGGATGAAGATCCAGCACTAATGGAACATCCCACCTGAGGGAACAATGTCAGGAAACAGAAAACCAGGTCAGGGGCCTGCTACCTGATAAGGGTCGGGGGCACAGTTGTGGGTTGATGAACAGAGCAAAAGAGGATTGAGTGGAAACAGGAGGCGGCCACAAGCAATGGAGAGTAAAGGGAATGCACTTGGTGTGGGCTGGAGCAGAGATTTATGTGTGCTGATAAAATTATCATGTAGCACAGCAATAAGAGTAGAAGGGTGGGGGAGTTGGTGCTGTGTATCACAGGCCAAATAGAGTAGGCCCTTGGGCTGCCCAGTGGATGCGGGACACGTTTTAATCCGCACTGTCCAATATGGTCAAGATGGTAGCCGCCAGCCACTGGTTACATAGTGCAGCCGAGGAACTGAATGTTTTACGTTATGTAACTTTAATCAATTTTAATTTAAATAGCCACTTGTGGCTAGTGACTACTGCATTGAACAGCACAAATCCCGAGTCAGATTGCCCTGGGTTCATACCCTGTCTATTTCACTTAGTAGCTGTGATACTTTAGGAAATTTACTCAACCTTGCTGAGCTTTGGTTTTTTCATCTGTAAAATAAAAAAAAAATTGTTAAAGTTATTGGGAGGCTAACATGAGATACATGAATTTAGTAGCTGATACACACAGAAGTACACAAAGTAAATGTGAGTTATTATTACTTTATGATTTCAAATATTCATAATTTTACAAATACATTAATTATGTCATTGTCTCCCAAGAAAATCCAATGAGGCAAGTGAACAGGTTTTAATATATCAACCCTGTTACTGACAAGGTGTAGAATAAGTGTCTTCCCTGAAAGGCTGAGGGATGTGCTCATCAAACAGTGCTCAAATATTTGTTTTGGGTGCTCTGGGTCTTGGTGATGCTGTGCTAAGCACAATCAGAGTCGCACGGGACACCTGCAATGCAGATCCATTCCCACCCTATTTTGTCTCCAATGGCAGGTGCAACTGACGCATGGGAAAAAGAAGGCATGGATGCTTTGTCAAGTGCTGTGGTTCTGACCACACCATAGCAACGGTTCAGCAACACCCACACAGCTTGGGTCCTTGGAAAGGATCCAACCACTCAGCAGGAATTGGGCCAGGTCCTTAACATTTTGTAATGCATTAAATGCTAATACCAATCCTTATGCCACACGACCATTGTCCGTGTTCTACACATGAGCAAACCAAGAATTGGATGAATGAAATAATTTGACCCAAGACATCAACAGGTCTAGGGTTTAATTTTTCCCAACTTACAAGCTAATAAATTAGTCTATTCCTGTTTCATGGATGCTGGCAAAAGACACAAGACTCCTGGGTCAGAGACCAAGGCCTTCATTATTTATGGCACATCAAGCAGCAAATTTGCATTTTTCCCCCTTACCCCTAAGTCCCGCCATGGCTCTCATGGAAGCTGAGCATGCAGTGGGTTTGCATACAGCTGGAGAACACTGGGCTTAGGGAATCCACCATTTTATAGCAAGCAGTAAGCAAACCTGCTCTTGGTCTCTAATAGAGACATTAAGTCTCCCTCAGGTTGCTCTTTGAAAACATAATCCTGAGAAAAGGCCCAGGTAGAGAGCAGTTGGTGCTTTGCATTATGAGCTTGCCCAGCTAGAGGGCATAGGGACACTGAAGGCCTGCGGTTGGTTTCTTCTTCAAACAGGACCAAGCTAAGAAGTTATGAAGATTCTTTGGCTTTAAATTGCCACATGCTCCACTCCAATATGGTACCTGCAAACATGTAGCCAAGCCCAGCAGCCCTGCCCTCTCACCCCCTGCAGCGCTTTTGACATCACCGTACACCAGTGAAATTTACATTGCCATGATTAGTTTAAGAGGAGCTATATCCTTTACCTGGAAGTTAAACAACCTCGTATATTATTTTTAATAATCATTAAAATATTTCTTATTTTATATAAGGTACAGAGGAAATAATTTAAATGTCTTGCCCCAGGAGAGACAGATGCTTTGTCACTAGGAAAACATATTTCCATTTATTTTTTTCTCTCTAGCCTCATCTTTCTCCCTCCCTTATTGTACTAACCCTCAGCTCTCTCTCACGAGAGAACACGGCTCTTTGCATTTGTTAGCAACGACAACTCGAACCTTCTGACTTGGGCTATTCCCCTATTTTGTCCAACACTGAGCCTGATAGTACCAAGCCCAGAAACAATTGATCCCTCTCAGCTTTCCTTTATTGTTTTTTGTGGATGCTCAGTGAGGTACAGGGCAGGACAAGCAACTAACAAAAAAAGAAAAAAGAAAAAGGCTACTCAAAGAAAGAAAGAACATAAATCATTCTAGGTGAAACTCAGCTAACATGGAGCAATTTTTATGGCATTTAGAGGATTCTTCACTCTCCTTAAACAGAGTATGAATGACCAAACGTGATGGATATCTAAGAGGGAAAAATCATCACATGGTTCTAAAAACATAAAGAACAGAATTATGTGCCATGGAGTACAGAAGTGTATCTTTCTTAGTCCTAACTCCCTTGAAATAGAATCCTCTGATGTCTTCTGTTGGAGTTTCCCAAGGCGTTCTACTAAATCTGTGTACAACCCCTCTCCTCCCCTTTCCACGGGAGTCACGAATTAGGGCCCAGGTAGTCCCAACAGGCACAAGGGCCCAGGGGGCCCTGGAGGATCCTGGCAGGCTGAGGCCTCACTGAGCAGCCACAGCGCGGCGCGGTTTGCCCACGCACACCTCACGGCGAATAACGCAGCGGCCCCGGGAGGCCTCTTGCTGCCACAGAAGGCCTGAATGCTAACTAAAACAACACGGTAGAATGATTTTCTAATGGCTTTTGGAATGAGGAATGATGTCAGGATTCTCTGAAACCTCGCTTGGATTTCACTAAGTTGGCCCATTAGACCTCTCCCTTGTTGGGGGAAAACACTTAAGGCAGATAAATTATCGACTCTCTTTTTTAACACTTTAATCTGAACTGGTAAGATCCGGGTATCGCATTGCTTCATGCCACTCACTGCACTGCCAGGTCTCTCCGTAGGAGCGGAGAGGAGTGACGGAGCAGGCAGGTGTGACGTGCCTGGTGCCATGTGCGTCCCTTCCAGTCCTCCCAGTGTGAGGAGCTGCGTATCACTACCCTCATTTCCAAATGAGACATCAAAGGCTCAGATCCTTATGATACTAGCCCAAGTTCACACAGCTGGAGAGTGGACAGGCTGGGGCTACCGGGGCTGCCGGTCCCAGGACCTGGTGTCCCGATCCCGTCCTGCTGTCTACCCTCTCTGCAGACCCCACGGCCTCACCCGCCACGAACCGGAGCAGCATCAGTGGGCTAATTTTCTCTCCACGTTGTTACCTGTTTTGCATGTGAACCCTTTTACTTCATCCCCGATGGGCTATCGCTGTAGGAACTTTGTGCCAGATGAGCTGAATCCGGGATTCAGAACCAGGTCCTGTCGGAGGAATGTGTCTCCTGTGGCCCTTAGACATCGTTTCACACAACAGAAAGTGGCCTTGGGGCAGAGGCGGCTTGAGCACAGGAGCACCTGAGAGCCAGGGAGAGCCGTGGAGGGGACCCCGAGCCTCTGTCTCACCCACTCACCCCTGCTCAGGGGCCTTGTTGCTGAGACGGAGGAGCGTCGGTGTAAACCTAGGATGTCTTTCTCGTGAGGACATGTGTGGGACACAGAACACATGCAGTGTTGTTTCAGGGCCCAGGAGACAGAGAGTGACACAGCGGGACAGAAAAGAGCAGCTTCCCAGGTCTGTGGGAAGACAGCAGGGCCTGAACGCTGGGCAGTGGGCGGGGACGGCAGGGCCCCGTGACAGCCGGGCACAGTGGTGCTGCCTCTCTCCCAAGGCAGGGCCAGCAGACCACAGGGTGGGGACCGGAGCAGGCACAGGACCCGCGGGGAGCCATGCCCAAGACTCTCACACAGACTACAGGGGCAAGATGGAGCTGGGCTTTGTTATTCAGCTATAGGAGACAAGCTGGGAATTTCCAAAGATCAACATTATTGTAGCAACATTTGCTCCCTCAAGCCAGAGGAATTCAGTTTGTGCAGCTGAAGACACAAGACATGACTGTAGATGAGGGCATATTTTAATTATTATTATTTTTTTTACTGAAGAAAAGGCTAAAATCAGTTGCATGATAACCACACACGTCTATCCAGGAGCCACACGAGTCACAGGCTCAGGGGAAAATGCCATTGAAGCTGGAATGTGGGGGACAGTGTTTCAATAGGGTCCCCCATATCCACACTTGGTCTTCTCTGCAGCCCCAGTGGGAGGAGAGAAATGGGGTACTGCCGAACCGCAAGTCACGCACTCACTGGCACAGCACAGCGCCGGAGCACCCGGTGTGTTCATGAAAGCACTGGTGTCACAGTAATTTGTGCCAGGACTTGTGTGAGCACCGGGGAGGCAGGGGCTACCATTCTCTCAGGTGTCGGGAAAATTTCCAAGGAAGAAGCGACTTCTTCGGAATACATCAGAGCTGGTCAGCCAGAGCAGAGAGGAAAGTTAGACAGCAACAGCTTACATGCTCCAGGAGAGCAAAGTGTGCGAACACTGACGCACGTCGTCGTTTCAGTTGTAACTTCAAAATCAAGCAGTCGTGAAAATCGAGATGAACGGGAATTGACTCACTCGTTCGCCCTACATTCACTGGCCCCCGACAAATGCCGGTGCAGTGCTGAGTGCGGGGCTGCAGGGAGGACTGGCGCTGGCCCGATCTTCAGTGAGCTCCCGCTAAGGCACCGAGCAGCCCAGCAACGTCAGTAAGTGCGAGAGGTGACTCAGGCCAGGTGTGGCGGTAACTGTCAGTAGGAATCACTACAAGCCTAGTCATGCACTCAGTGTGCAGCATGGAACCAAGTTCTAAGGGAAACACTAAAGAAATGGGAGACCGGGTGCCTGCCCTGGAAGGGAGCGCGTCTACTGGGGCAGACGGAGAGGAAATGCACGTGAGGAAGTACGATCGGCTTGGCCTCCCTCCTCCATAAAAGCAGCATAGGAACAGGAGCTATCAATGGGGATTGTCCCAGCAAGCATTTTAATCGTCCAAATTTCAAACTTACTTTTTATTAAGAATAAAAAGTCTTCAATTCATTAAATATCATTCTAGCCATACTGCCAGGACATCATCTGGCAACCGTTAAGATGATTTTGTAGTCCAAGTTCTATGCCCTACAGATAAACAGGAAAATAATAAATTAGAGGGTTATAAATTCCTGGTCAGAGGGAAAAAAAGATGAAGAAGAGTAGAAAAATGAATTGTTCTCATGAAAAAGCAGACTCTGAACTGAGAAAGGTCCCCAGATGGTGTCAAGGTAAGTGACCCGTCATTTGGATCCCACAAGCCAGACGTGCTCTGTTCTGTTCCTTCCTCTCCATCCTTCCTCTCCTTTGCCACTGATGCTGCACACCCTGAAAAGTTGCGACTTAAATCAAAGGACTTTTCTGATCAGATAATGTGTCAGATTTAATATGGAAGGTTACTAGAAAAAAAGGCAAGACTGACTCTACAGACAAATTTTCTGGAACAAATTTATTCCATAAAGCAAGTGTACCTTGTCAAGGAAAAATAATTGCCCCATTTATCTGTGATAAGCTTCATTTCATGGATCAGTATAAAATAATCCATAACACTTAAATTTTTACAGAAACATTATCGATAGTAGGAAATTCTAGACTTTCTTTGCTTAGCTCCTTGAGGGCAGGAGGAAATCTACTTCAGTTTTGTTCCCAAAATCTAAGTCAATGCTTGGAACATATTTGTTGAATGAATGAATGAATGAATGAATGGTCAGAGCTGGGAGCAACTTCTGCTTGGAGTATTAAGTACGAATTCACACACAGATGAATTTGTCCTCTACTGTCTTGGGGAGGATGCTGTTAGGTTCTCTCTGTCATCTTAGATCACAAACTTGCCTTATAATTCTAAAACAAAAGGCCTGTGAAAATCCCCAGCAGAGTACCTGGTGACGACAAAGGCTTACCATCCTCTGAGAGGCTAAGTTCCTGCCATGGCAACTGTTTTCAGAAAGGTGAAGACAGGCATGTTCCTCAGCCCAGCGTCTCTTCCAGATGTGCTGGAGAAATGAGACCACAACTGGAGAACAGAGTAACAAAGGATCGTGCTGTACAGTTGCTGTAAAAACAATATTTTTTTTAAATCAAAAGCCTCAAATAGTGCTGTGTGTGATCCAAAGGAAAAGGAAGAGATGCTGGCTTGCCTTGGGAAGACTTCGGGGAGGAGGTGCTCCCTGGGCCTTGGCAGAGGCCACTGCAGTGTGAGCACCTGGTGAGCAGAAAGGACGTCGGGACCTGGAATGGCAGGGACTGTGTTCAAGGCCTTCTTTTCCCACCGTTGGGGGCAAGGCCAATAACTCAGAATTGGAGCCCAGTTTTATGGGCTTAAGGCTTATTCTCTGTTGGTGCTCCATCTTTAAGTAAAAAGAATACAAATACAAAATAAAGTATGAAAGGGATTTTTTTTTAATAATGAAAGAGGAAATCACAGGAGTTTGGACAGCCTGAACCCTTTTTTCTCTAAGGTGCAGGAAGTGCTCACACAGAAGTGCTTCCTGACAGCAGCCGGCTTCCCTTCCACACCTCGGACCCTCCGCGACCCTCAGCCGCTCCCAGCAGCCACAGGAGCTTACCTGGGGGAAGAGCTCCAAAGTTTAAGCTTCATGGTGAATTTGCCTTTCAGCGACCTGTTAAATTATTGATGTTGTCACATGGAAAGTGGGACATCATAATTCGTACAACCTTAGGTTTTGTAAGAACTAGATGAAAGAACATACAAGAAATATTTGTTTGTTTTGTGGTGAGAACATTTAACATGAGGTCTACCCTCAACAAACTTTTAAACACAACATACACTATTGTTGGCTATAGGCGCTGCGTGTCATGACGAATCTCCAGAACCGACTCATCTCACATAACTGACACATTCTACCTGCTGAACAACTCCCCATTTCTCCCCCTGGCCTCAGGATCCAGGGCTCTACTCTTCGCTTCTGTGAGTGTGACGTTACGATTCCCCCAGCGAGTGAGGTCAGGCAGCACCTGCCTTATGTCATGTAGCATCGTGTCCTTTAGCTCCGTCTGCATAGTTGCGGATGATAGGATTTCCTTCTTTTGTAAGACTGAGTAGCATCCCATTGTATGATTCGTTTGGGATGGCTAATGCCTTTTGAAAAGGTTGAGCGTATCTGTGAGATGTTCCATGTAGTTTTCCACCCAAGCACAGGCACGGAAAACAGCACTGACACAGCAGAGAGGGCGGTGCGGAAGGCTAAGCGGGAATACATGCTGGTAGGCAAAGTATTAACACTGTAAGAAGAAATCAGAAACATGAACTGTATCCCAAGAACTAATGAAGTTGGGGGAAGTGGAGAAATTAACAGCTATAACCGAATGGAGTAATTACGGGAGTGTTTTGGAAAATGAATTTAGGAAATAGTTGTGATACATTATATTGTTCTCAGCCAATAGCACTTGGGCTCAGATGGTCCAACACAAAATTTACCTCTGGCCTTGGAAGTCCGAGAGCACGGCCTGTACCAGCGGCACTTTGGGCATGTGAGTTTTGACAGGGAGATGGAGATGGTGAGACGCCAACCTAAAAGTTAAAACAGTCAGCTGCTGTGACTCTCTGTAGAACGCTTGGCTAAACTGGAGCGCCGTCTGTGGGATGGGAAGGGCAGCGTGGGAAGGAGAGGGCCGAGGGGAGCAGGGCAGCTCGGCCACGGCCCACAGTCGGAGGGTGCGCTGGGAGAAACCCGGTGGCACCCCGGCCCCGTCGCTCGGCAGCTGGTTGATCTTGGCCAAGTTGTTTACCTTCATAAGCATGAGAGCACTAGTTTCTCACCTATAAATGGATATATAATAATGCTGGCTTTCAAATTAGCCTGTCTGTCTGTCTATTTTGATAAAGATACACTGAAATAATGTCCAGACCTGGAGGCTTGAGAGACTAACGCTCCAGAAGTCTGTGTTTTGTTCCTCATGGTCTATAATTTGCTTTGGAGGGTAAAAAGATGACCAAGGTGTGTGTGTGTGTGTGTGTGTGTGTGTGCTCATGTGTCTGATCAACCAAAGACAACTGCGTATAGATATGGCCTCTGCTTTCTTTTACTGACCAAGCCAATTTCTTAAAAGAAATTGTCCATGTGGAATCCATGACCCCACTTTTCCCTTCCAAACAAAGGGATTTCTTTTCTCTGATTCTCTGGTTAGGTAGTCTGGGAAAACGTTTTATTTATTTATTTTTATTTCATCATATAATGGGGGTACAGATATTGTTAGGG
>VBSM01003020.1:162802-173767 GCA_008086735.1 Cheirogaleus medius
TGTTTTACGCAGTACCATACGTTAAAAAGTACTAGGAACTTTAATTGTTTAATTAGTTGTTTATTTTTTTGTAAATAAAAATGTTATAATTATTGAAAAACAAAACCTAAAGTGCATTATGATCTGTAGTTATGATGATTTAAATAACGTGCAGTTTGCCCAAAAACCTGTGGTCCCTGGCGTATGTCTTAGAGATTTCTATGCGGTACAAAATGTGTTTTAACATTTCTTCTAATGCAGTTTTGCTAGTGAAATTGTCTTATTTTTTAAAAGGTCTTGGAAATTTGAAAAATTTTCTAACTTCATATTAAGAAACATCTTTTGTTTACTTTCATTTTGGGGCAATATTTTCACTGAATATAAAATTCTAAGTGCCATTTATTTTGTTCCAGCACTGCAAGGGCATTCTTTCATTGTCTTTTGGCTTGCATAGTTTCTGACAATTCTGCAATTGTGCTTATTTTTGTCTCTCTAACTGTATGTCTTCTTTCTCTGAATATGCAAAATTTTCTCTTTACAGTGGGCTTCCAATAATTTGATTATGACATGATTTGATATTGATTACTTTGTATTTATGTTGGTGGTTGTTCATCAAACATTTTTTGTGAGCTTATAGTTTTCATCAAGTTTGAATAATTTTTCATTTGTTATTTCTTTAAATATTTGTCTCTCCCTCCATATGCTCTTCTTTGGACTTAAATTACACAAATACTAGATTCCTTGATACTATCTCACAGGTTGCAGGGGTTTTTAAAATTTTTTATCATTTCTCCACTCTGCTTCACTTTGCATAAAGTAAGTATATTGCTTTTACTGACATTTTTATTTGCAGTATCTAATATACTGTTTATCCCATCAATTGTATCTCAGATTTCAGAAAAAAACATTTTATTTTACTTTTTTATTTCTAATTGTCTTCTCTTTCTCTTCTTATTATATTCCTGTCTTCTTTTAAATCCATAAGCATGCTGATAATATTTATAAAAGCTCTTTTAAACTTTTCATGTGCTAACCATATAATCTCTGTAATTCCTGGGCCTTTTTTAGTGACTAAATTTTCACCTATCCATGGTTCCCAATCTGCTGCATCTTTGCACTCTTAATAAATTTATTTTAGATGCTGGACATTGTAAATGTTATATTGTTGAGTCTTCAGAATTAGTTGCATTACTTTAAAGAGTGATGAAGTTTGTTTTGCCAGAGAATGAAGTGATTTTTAGATCAGGTTGATGCATTCTAGACCTGTTTTTGAGCTTTGTTAATGCAAGTCTAGAGTAGCCTTCACTCTGGGACTAATTTGGCCTCACTACGAGTAAGTGATAATGTGGGGATCTGTTTTTTGCTCAGAGTCTTCAGCATGGTCTACATGGCTAGCCAGATAGAATGAAAACATCTCCCAGCACTATGTGGATTCTAGGAACTGTTTACTCTGTAGCTCCCAAGAACTTGTTCTTTGCCTGACCTCCTGGAATTTCTGGTGCAAATTAGTATACAGCTGAAAGAACACCACCCATGAGAATGTCTACAACCCTTTCTGTATATATTTTTCTTCATTGATAACATTTTCCACAAATGTCATCCATCTCAGCCTCCCTAGAGTTCCTGTCCATCCAACTCATCAAGACACTTACTCTGCTTGAGTTCCTCCCCCCTTGGTTGTATTCCAGAAAATACCCTCCAGTATAAAGTTGGAATATTCTTAGGCCTGATCCCATCAGTTTTCCTTCTTTCTGGGATCACAGTCATGTACCATTTGACAGTTTTCTAGGTTTGGTTTTTTTTTTTTTAATGACAAAAGGGTCAGTCTCATCCTGATTACTGCTTCATGTACTAAAGCAGAAATCTGTAGTGAGGATTCCTGGAATTAACTAATTATTTATAAATGGATCAATGTCGGTTTTGTGGTTAGTATATTGAATGTGAAGTGTTTGCAGGATAGCCACTTGAAAATAATCGCAAGCAATTGGATAGTTACCAATTCTGAGAGTGATTCAGACAGGGTATATATTTGGGGAGTTATTTGCACCGACCTGACAATTTGCAGCAGAGTAGAGATGAGAACAATTATACTCAAGTGATGGGTACATTATACAAATTTCAGGTGTTAATGAGTTTTGAGAAATGAGGGAGTAGTGGCTACATTTTATGAATTAAATCTGCAAAAAGAATATGCATGTGATGATGGAGGAGATGGCAGTTTGGAGGAAAATATGCCCTGCCCAGCTATAAATCATTCACATTAGTAGTTACCTATGTTCCTCTTCTCAGATGAGAGCGTCTTTGAATTCTGGAGCTCAATCCTGGGTTTGATAAATATGTTGCTTCAGATTAACCAACCTGGGAAAGAAACAGATGAATTAATTGAGATAAGCTAAAACCACATTCAAACTACACAGAACTCAAGTGATGTAAACATGCACAATACACGCGGGAGAGTTTGAAATGCTTTGTGTAGGTGTCATGTGGATCAACTTTAAGATATGGGACAAAAATATAATAACCAATGACAGCCAAAACTTGATGGCTTTTTCCTATTTATTGTTCTTTCTTTTTGACTATTAATATAAACTTATAGCTTATTAGCACTAGAAGTTTTCTTAGAGTGCAGACTCTACAGTTTATTACCAGTATGCAAATCTATGTCAAGTGAGGTTAGGATGGAGAGGATCATGTATTAAGTTAGCAGCAGAGCCAGAACTACTCAGGATTTGATCCTCCTAACTCTAGTCCAGAGCTCTTTTTCTTGAGCAGGTCTGTGCCCATAACTGGCTTTCTGTGCACGGAATGGTTTCTCACTCTTCCTGGATGCACAACTCAGCTGAATCTGAGCCTTACTCGGAGGTGGGCAACTGCCTCTGCCCTTCAGGCCTGCATGTCAAATCCTCTCACAGAGCACTGCTCTCATCGTCTTCCCCTGCATGCTGGCGTCTACTAAACCACAAGATGACCTTAGGAGCCACTTGTCGACATGGAAGAGCTTCTGTTAGTCGACACCCGGTAACTGTGAGGGCCTCCCTTTCTCTCCTTCCACCACCATTTGTACTTTATGCGAATAAAAAATGAACTATTATGTTATGTCACTGAGACTCATGGATTTATCTTCCACAGCAACAGGCACTTCCTTAATTAACAGAGACCTATAAGTTTGTATAAAATAATAATCTGAGAGCATGCTTTGATAAGCTAAGAATATATGCCTCTGGGAACACAGGTGCAGAGAAGGTAAACTCATAAGGGACATTCTTCCCCACTCTCTCTCTGCCTTGTCTGCTTCTGTCTCATGTGAAGAGGGGGACTAGCTCAGACAGGGCTGGCTTCTTTACAATCTGCTATAGAACCCGTCATCTTATTCAATGTGCAGGAGATGCTCAAATTGGAATAGAGAGCTAAGCCAAATACTATGCAGAAAATCACAGATTTGGACTTGGAGGCAAAAGCCCGAGGGACAACAGAGGAGAGCAAAAGTGTGAACGTGACAGGAAGAGTGACCTAAAAAGTGTCCCTTAAAAAAGAAAAGTTAGCAGAGTCTGAAACTTTTCTTTATAAGCCATCTGGGGCAAGGTGCACAGGAGGGTTTTGTTCTTTTGTCCCATTTTAGAGAGAAGATACCTGCAACCTGTCTTCCTGTTCACAGTCATGACACTGTCCTCTCTTCTGAAAATAACCTCTGAGATCAAGTCATCTTGAGCCCATTAGAAACTGGGCCATCCATTCCCATTAGCAGCCAGTCCTAGTCACTCAATATCACCCAAGGAAGCCACATAAGACAAACTGCAGAACTGGGTGGTGTGGACTGAGTGAGCCACCACATTCATTTTTCCTTGTATTGGAACTTGCTCGCCTAATTTCATTGTCTCCCCTAACACAGCAATCTATTTGGGTTCATTGACTGCTCTGGATTTACACAGGTTATTTGAAAGATAAAGGTCAGGTACACACCAGACTGCCAGAACCACCTTTATTAACCACAGCCGCCCCACACCCTGCCCCCCACGCCCCACTGACTTTCAACATCGTCGCTGCCACCTGAAGCACAAGAGCAGTAAATTTAATGTGGCAGAACATGAAACGGGAGCCAAGGATGAAGCCACAGATTAGTGATAGATGATGCCAAGTTCAACCTTATTAGCCTTTGAAAAACCACACTACTCTGCCAAGCCAATATCTAAACCTTGTTATATACAGAGCACCTAGACGGCCCAACTGCCGCTGGTTTTAATCAGAGGATGACAAAGAGGCAATTAGACATGGCTCGGAGATGAAGATGAAGTCCTTCCTCAAGGGGATCTGAGATTCCAGCCTAAGAAGTTTTAAAAATTCTTTCTTTACTCTCTGCCTTGAGCCATGCTAATTTTATAGCACCAGCCTTCAGACGTTGATTTTTCTTTTAAGATTCACATGTATGCATTCACAAAGCAAGGCGTCCTCAAGAAATGAAATATCAAAGCTTGCTCCAGTGCAAAGAAGGTTGTCCATTAGCTTCATCCAGCTATAACTTTGATGCTGCCCTTTGGGAATAGGAGCCCCCTTGGAATCAACAACAAATAGAACTAGGACATATCACAAGGTGCAAGCTCTGTGCATGGATGGTACCCAACAATTGCCAGTGGGACGGCTGGGCTCATGTGGCTCTCTGGATGAACACTAGGAGATGGCCAGCTACTCAGGGGCCCCAGGTGGGGATGCTGGGCGGTCCTGAGGACTGGCGCAGTATGAAGTCGTGAAGGCTGGAGAGAACCAAGAGACTTAATGAAGTTAGATGGTGAGCATATTCTTCAGAAGACCAGAACATGCCTTGCAGCTTGCCTTAGCTGACAAGACAATTTTGTGCATCAAGACCAGAAGGTGAACAGAGGCTGGAAATGAAATCTTTATATAGAATCCAAAATAATCGCACATAGCACCTGCGTCTGTTTCATGTCCTATACACTGTGTACTTTTAATACTAATTTTAAAACAGTACTTAAAAAAAGGGTTTTTTTCCTCCACATACTGGATATTGTAAGGAACAACTAAAAGTGAGAAAGGAAAAGACACTGGGAGACAGGATAGAAGAAATCAGGCTGAAAGGGTACACAGAGGGAAAACTGCCTGCTCTGACTTCAGGAGCAGGCCCAGGAGCTCGGAGCTCGGAGGGAACACATCTAAAGAGCAGGGCGCGCTCTGGCGCAGTGCTCCGAGGACGGAATGAATGTGGGTCTACCGGCCAGCAGCACCGGCCTTGCCTGGGAACCTGCTGAGGACGCAGAAGCGCGGGCCCCACCTCCCTACTAAATCGGACTCCTTATTTCAACAGGATTCAAAGGGCGATTAAGGTTGGGGAAGCATCGTGTTCAAGGTCAGCATCAGAAAGAGCAGAGCCAGTACGACCTCACAGCAGCCCCTGTGAATACTTGAGCAAGGGGAGACGGCAACCCCTTCGCCTTCAGGCCCAAAGTCTACACTTTTCAAAAAGAAGATGAGCTGCCCTGCCGGACAAAGTCTGGGGTTGGCGAAAGCAGCAGAGCAGAGTCCTGGTGAGTCTGGTCTTCCAGGGGAGGCAAGGAGGGGAAGCAAGAGAGGCCGTCCTGCCCCGCCACCTCCCGCCTCCCGCGAGCGCCCTGGCTGCCCACGCTGGCCACCCAGCTCCTCGTCTGCAGCTAGTTATATAAAGACAGCCACATGTCATCAAGTGAGAGTAAAGTAAACATCACATAGAGAATTTCTGATGAAAACATGTAATAACCAATGGAGCATGGACTCCGAAAACTTTAAAGACGTGCTAGCCAGGAACATCTGGAACGGCCGCCTGGAGCCACACAGGGGTTGTCACCCACAGCCTTGGCGGAACCCTGCGCCTGCATCGGAGGCCCCCAGAGGACCTGTTACTAACAACGCGCGAACTTCTGGGTCCTGATGCCACAGACCCAGGGCAGGGCCGGGCCGGCACATCCGCGTTGCGACAAGGTCCGGCGGGGGTCCAGGTGCGCACGCTGAGCTCGAGCCACCGCCCCAGTCCCGGAACCAGCCAGGAATCATTCAGGAAACGGTGGACGTTTCAAAGTGAATCAATGGGAGGAAGAATGCAAAGCCTATTCTCAACTTAAAATACGTGGTTGTGGTAAAAATAAGCAAACAACAAATATAAAACAATTATTATAAATCATGTAAATGATTAAAAATAAACCAAATATATAAATAATAAATTGGACCCAAAAAGACCGAATTGGTGATCTGGGACATAAAATTTAGGTGCTTTCTCATGATATTCAACAAATACAAAACTATACAAAATGTAAGATAAACGTTAAGAGACATACAGACCATTCCAGAGCGTTAAAATTTATCTGATATGTGAAAATAGAGAGAAAAAAATGAGAAATAATTTTTAAAAAGAAAAATGTTGCCTGTGCTATGAAAATAATTTTGAGCTGAAGATGTCCATCATGCTCTAAGAAGGGTGAATTTTTTTAAAGAACCATGTGTAAATACATCCTTGTTTTGCATAACTGAAACTTTGTACCTTCACCAACATCTCCCTATTTCCCCTCAACAATGTGACTATAGTTAACAATAAATGACTGTATACTTGAAATTTGCTAAGAGGGGAGATATTAAGTGTTCTCACCAAAGGAAAAAAAAAAGAAGATAAATACATGTTTAATTGCTATATATACCTTAATTTTTAAAAAGCAAATAAATAAAATAAAAATACCATTGTTAATTCTCATCTAAGAGGATAAAGTTAACTTTTTAAAAGGTTATTATTGAAGAAAATGTAGCCAACCAGAAAATAAACAAAAATCCTGTGAGCACAGGACGTCTCTTTAGCAACACTAAATATGAAAAGACGGTGGAGATATATTGTTAAAATGTGGAGAGAAAATCATTTTAACCATAGAGTTCTTCACTCCGACAACTGAGCATCCAAGTGTGAACATAAAATTAAAAGCTCTTCCTGTCATACAAGACCCCAGAAAATTCACCAGCCACACACCCCCACTACAGAATTAATTAGGGATATACTACAAGTAAAACAAAAAACAAAAAAGAATCCCAGGAAATGTGAACTGCATGAAACCCATACACAGGCACAATATGTCACAAGAAAGGAAGCAGGGATGGGGTGACCCAAGTGGTGTGGCGAGGCTGCAGCCGACTGGACACAGTTAGAACGGGATCCCCAAATGCTGCCCCGTGGAAGTCTGCAGAGGGCGCGGCTGGGGTGGGAGGAGACCAGTGGGAGGAAGGGCGATGATGCCTTTTGCCCTTTTTCCTCCTCTTTCTCTTTCTTTCGTCCTGCCTGTATTTTCCCTCCTTGCTCTATTCTTCTCTTTATCCTGTCTTTATTTTCAAACTGGATGCTTTTTTCTGTCCAGTACAGAAACCCGACTAAAAGGAAATAAACAGAGAAAAGCATTATCTCTCACAGTAGAGGCAGGGTGGCCGCAGGGAAGCTTGCTCCAGTGGCCCCAACGTTGCTGAGCGTGTGTCCTCAGGCTGGCTCCTGCCTAGTCACAAGGTTGTGTCACAAATTTCGGTTGGACATGACAATGTCCAACAGAAAAAAGGAAAGTTTTATCAAGAAATTTTTTTGCCAGGAAATACCACCTGAGTTTCTGGCTCCCAGGTGATGCCAATGCATCTGGTTTAGGGACCACACTTTGAGAAACACTGGTTTAGCCGATCCAGGGCTTCAACCAATGAATGCTCAGTACCCAATCAGCCCAGTACCGTGGGCCGGAGACAGGGCTTCTCTTATTTCCAGGAGGCACATAGATTCCAGGTGTAGGATGGCTCTCTGTGTCTAATCTGTGTCCTGCTGGGAAGGAAGGTGGAGTGAATGTTACTAGGTAAGCGTTCCAGAGGTTCTGCCACTGCTCGCGTTTGTAGACCAGGTCTGGCCAATAGACCCGCACAGTCAGTGCTAGGCTGAAGCACAGGAGGAAGATACCAGATGTCAGAGCAATAATTTGTGTTGTGAGAGGTGGTTGCATGACCTGGGAACCCTGCTGCAGAGATCTGTGAGGGTGGGATTGAAGCACATGGTTTAGGGCTAGCACCCCTCTTGCCCCTTCCCTCTGCCTCGGGCCCTGCACCCCAATCCTGCACATCAGCACACTTAAGTCTTCAGCTTTCCCCACCTTTTAGCAAGGCCTAGGTAAGATAGAAGTTGGAGGCAGAGAGGTCTAGAACCTGCTAAGGATGACGGCCAGTCCGTCACTCCGCAGGCCTGTGTGAAATGCGGAAGTGGAAGGAGGAGGGTGGAGGTGAGGCTAGAGCACATCTGTCTTCCAGGACACAGTGAGCCTTGCCCCGTGGCGAAATGTCCAGTGTGAGTTCTCCCACACCTCTCTCTGTGTGCGGGGAGGGAAGGAGATGGATTATAGTGATGGTTAGAAAGGAAGTCTGCAGAATCCATTTAAAACAAAGAGCAGAAGAACCTTGCGTCACTTAGAGGTACATTTTCTTCCTTGCTATACAAAAGCCTACCTCCAGAGTCGCCTCCCTGTGTCACCGAGCCAGACCGCACTTTCCTCGATGGCTCAATTTAAGTTCTGCCTTATGTCCAGTCCCCCCAACTTCATTTGAATTTCAGCTCACTCTTTCCTAACTCCCTAGTCATATATTTAAGTCTGTGCTGTTTTTTACTGTTCCATCATTTTTTAAAGGTGAAAAGTCTGATTTCTCCAACAAAATTGTATGTTCTTCCAAGAGTATGAGGGTGCTATTTTTTTACTGAGTCCTTCACTCCAGACCAATCTGGTATCTTTGAGCAGCCACATTAAATCCCTGTAGCAAGATAGACATCATGTGGAAATCATAGGAAATCAAATACAAAGTTATAGAGCAACTATTCCTTGCAATCTTCATTCCTTCACTTACCCATGTGACTTGGAAAATTTAATCTCTCTCTACATTTTAATATTCCCTTGTATTGGAAAGGGGATAATGTATGTAAAAGGCCTGATACTAAACCTTCCAAAAAGTAAGACTTAATGATTGGTAAAATTTCTTATAATTATTAAAAGATCAACATATGCATGCACCCTTTGTTTACAAACTAGTTCCTCATCTACTCAGATCAGCATCTTATACTCTATTCTCCCAGACATCCACCTCACAGCTCTTTCCTTTATAAATCTGCCTTATATACATAGCTACATCTTTTTAATGGCTATTTTTAATCTGGATTTTCTCTTTATTCTAGAAATGGATAAAGAGAATAGCATGCCGCCCTGCTGGGTTCAGTCTGCATCCCGCCACTACTGAGACCTCCTACCTCAGTGTCCCTGACACATTCACATTGAAATCTGTCCACATTACAAATGGGACCTCATGTCCCTAAGCACCCTTAAGTTGCTTCTGAAATCACAGTAAAATTTTTCTTCCAACTCTAAACTTAACCAAGCAAACTGAGGTGCAGCCATCTGGGTAGAAATCTGTGAGCTGAGGCAATGCGTTTGCATCTGGAAGGTCAGCTCCCCTCCACACGTGCCTCTGTAATTTCACCTCCCGTATCCTCCTATTACCTGCTGGAAAGCTCTCATCACCAGCCTGCCTTCGGGCTCAGCAAGTAGCCTACTCTTTTGTCCATGGCTAGTGTTTGTCATTATGCTTGGTTTCTGCTGTTTGGCTCCTAATTTAGGTGTTGCGCCATACCTGGAGGACCAAGCCATGTGGCTTCACAGGAAGTGAGAAGTCTTTAGAATGGAACAGAACACGGAGTTGGCAAGCTGTTCTGAGACCAGGAATAAAGAAATACTGACAAGTCTACTTGTGTAATATTTCTAATTTTCCCACATTTCTCAGGCTTCCAAATTATGCAAGGGATATTTCTCGGTCTGAAATATTTAGAGCATAAAGACCTAGAATTTAGCTCAAGCATAATCTCTGAAGATTTTACAAAAAGACCTAGAATTTAGCTCAAGCATAATCTCTGAAGATTTTACAAGGATCCCAAAGCTTTCATACACTTTAGCTCATGGATTTTGTTTACAGGAGAGATCCTCACGCCTTCGCTTGCAAAATCCATTTGCTCTCCTTAGATACTATCCCAATGAACTTGAGTACCTGACAGCCCAACCCATGTCCAGCTAGAAATAGAAAATTGGAAGAGAGAGTAACCTTCTTAGAAGTTTGCCTCCCAACATCAAGGAAATACAGCTGACGGGAGAGTAAAAAGGCAGACTAAGCATAAAAATAAGACACAAGAAAACAACATTCCGAGCAATGACAGTGATGAGATTGGGAAGCTTTTCCAGGCCCTTCGTCATTCCCTGCAGCCCCCACTGTGTTCTCTTCCGGGGTTCCGCTGCCTCCTACTGCTCATCCCGCCCGAGTCTTCCTCCACTCCAGGTGACATTCTGCAGTGCCATTGAGGTTATCTTCTTGCAAAGAAAAGTATAAACCATGCTTCCTTTAATGCCACTACTTTTACCTTCAGGATGTTTAAAAATGTACCTGATATTTTATTTTTATTCATATAGGGTGAGGCCAGCAGATCACGAAATGACTTTTATTGAAAATATAGTTTGGTACCTATAGTTCCCAAGAGGAGGGAGCATGCCGTGCCACACCAGGCCACTCAGGGAAGCTCCAGGCAGGCCAGGAGGCAGGAGGAGCACGGGGAGAACATGGGCAAGAGCTTTCCTGTGGTTTTCATAGGAAGGAATGGGTGAGGCAGGGTCAGCAGGCTGAGGATTGGATGATTTGAATCCTTGTGGCCGGCTCTGGGCTACAGGGTGGTCCTAGATGTCCAGTGCCTGGCCCTGCAGTGATTTGCGGTAAGGGTATAGTGTTCAGGACTACAGGAACCTGATCAAAGGAGGGCGTAGGGTAAGGAATTAGGATTGGTTGCTTTGCATATGGAAGGCATGCACACGGGCAAGTATTTGGCTGTCTCCAGGAATTAGCTGGTCCTTGAAGAGGTAGTCTCCCCTGGGTTAGCAAGACCTCAGGTGTCAAAACATTATAAAATAAAGA
>VBSM01003020.1:173867-204148 GCA_008086735.1 Cheirogaleus medius
AGTCCTCCCTCTTCTCCACCTGCCACAGCCCTCCCTCTTCCCTCCCTGCCACAGTCCTCCCTCTTCCCCGCCTGCCACAGCCCTCCCTCTTCCCCGCCTGCCACAGCCTTCTGAAATCAAGCTGTGTAGAGAGAGTCCAATTTTGCCTTGAATTACTGAGCATAAAGTCAACAAATGTTAGTTTAATCCTCCTTTGCTCCTCCGAGGACCTGTGGACGGAGTCTGGGTGCAGCATGATGTTTTCAGGAAGACATCCGGCCTTTCCCAGGGTCCAGCTTCAGCGTATTTATTTGACATTCTCCCCCAGGGCAGGTTACAAACCCCCTTCACCAAAGGAGCAAATGCTGACCCACAGGACCAGGGTGCTCATTTCTGTAAAAGTACCCAACAACTTCACACACACACACACATACACAAGTATTCCTGCATGCACATATCGTGCATGTTTAAGGTAGGGTGTGTTCGTGTGTGTGTGCACAGAGAGAGAGAGAGAGAAGGAAAGAGACGTTAAGAGAGAAGCAGAGGGGCACTGTCAGGACAACTCTTCAGTTTCTAAATCTATTCAAAATAATTTAAAGTGTTTTCCAAGAAACCTGCCCTTCTATATTAACCTGAAAAGAAATGTGACTTGAGATTTTTGAAATAAAGTGAAAATGAAATTTTAAAACTTTCAAAGTGATGTAGTCTACAGCATTTGCCTTTCTTGGTGACAGTCATGCAGGCCCCGTGAGGCAGCCCTGTGGCATGGAGAATGTTCTGTTGGTAAGGACTTTGGCTGCCAAAGGAGGACCCAGCCTGACCCCGGGGGCTCGCTTTAGGAAGTGTGGCATCTGACAGCTCACCTTCAACTTCCTCCAAGGCCGCACTCTCCCCAGATGGCGCAAGTCCTACTTGGTCTGACATCATGCTTAAGTCAGGAGCAAATGGCCGATTGTTTTTATAATTGTTCTTCCCTGAATGTATTTTTAACGCAAATGATCTGCGAGAACAAAAGGAGACAATTAAGTGGAGGCATATATTTGATTTATTGAGCATGGGATTATTTCTGACATTTATTGGTGACTCAAAGAGAGTCCAGAGCTGGAAAATATGTGCTCATTACTTTGCATGATGTTTAGATAAGACAGGGAGATGTGACCGGGGCAAAAGTGGCAAGCTGGCAGTTTACCTCTGTCCCCTTCCCCTGGAGGTCTTGTCAGCTCTACACACTTTACCAGGAGCCAGGGACCTCATTTGCTGTCTTCTCACAGACCTCTCTCAGACCAACCAGAAACACCTTTGTTTTTACTTTCATTTGAAAAGAATTTCAAATTTACAAAAAAAAAAAAAAAAGTCACTCGAGTGGGGAGGGGGGGCATGGGCAATATCCGTATCCTTAACATTTGTACCCCCATAATATGCTGAAATAAAAAAAAGTCACAATAATGAAAACAGTATAAAGAATACCCATATACCATTTATCCCGATTCACCTATTGTTTCGTTTATCACTTGCTTTAAATACCTGTTCTCTGTCTGTGTTTCTAATCTGAGGGTGGGTCACACGCACCAGCCCCTTTCTTCTAAACCCTTCGGTGTGCATTTGCTAATAATTGGGGTACGCCCTTATGCAACCACGGCACAATTACCAACTCCAGCAAATTTAACATTGGTGCGGTACTTTTACCTAACCCACTGTTTTGATCTAAGTTTGTCAGTTGACCCAATAATGTCCTTTATAGCACTGTTCCCTCCAGTGCAGGATTCAGTCCAGGGCCAGGTGTTGCGTTAGTTGTCATATCTCTTTGCGTTCCTTTAATCTAGAATATTTCCATAGCCATTCTTTGATTTTTATGACACTGTCATTTTTGAAGAGTACAATCCCCCCCTTTGTTTAAGTATTGTTTCCCATTTTGTATTCGATGTTTCTGCACGATCACAGGCGGACCTCAGGCGTGTCCTGGGTTCAGCTACAGACAGCCGCAGTAATCACAGTAAAGTCACTGACACAACTTTTTGGTTTCCCTGTGCATATTGAAGTTATGTTCTCACTATACTGTAGTCTATTCAGTGTGCGATAATAGCATTAAGTCTATAAAACTATATATACCTTGATTTAAAAATACATTATTGTTAAAAGTGCTAATGATCATCTGAGCCTTCAGCGAGTCATGATTTTTTGCTGGTGGAGAGTCCTACTTCCATGGTGGTGGCTGCCGACTGACCAGGGTGGTGGTTGCTGAAGGTTGGGGTATCTGTGTCGATTTCTTAAAATAAGACAACAGTGAAGTTTGCCACATGTCTTGACTCTCTCATGAAAGCTTTCTCTATGGCATGAGATGCTGTTTGATGGCATTTTACCCACAGCAGGACTTCTTTCAAAATTAGAGTCGGTCCTCTCAAACCCTGCCACCACTTTACCAAAGAAGTTTATGGAATATTCTAAATCCTGTGTTGTCATTTCAGCAGTGTTCACAGCATCTTCACCAAGAGTTGGTTCCATCTCAAGAAACCACTTTCTTTTCTCATCTGTAAGAAACAACTCCTTATCCACTCAAGTCTTGCCATGAGATGGCAGCAGTTCAGTCCCATCCTCGGCCTCCACTTCTAATTCTAGTTCTCTTGCTGTTTCCACCACTCCTGCAGTTACAATGGTAACATCAAAGATAGCTGATCACAGATCACCATAGCAAGTCTAATAATAATGAAATAATTGAAATATTGCAAGAATTACCAAAGTGTGACACAGAGACACAGACAGAACGCATCCTGTTAGGAAAATGGCACCAGTAGACTTCCTAGATGCAGGGCTGCCACAGTCTTTTAATTTGTAAAATATGCAATATCTGCAAAGTACAATAAAATGAGATGTGCCTGTTGTTTTGGGAAAATCTCGGGACAGTGTAGAAAAAATGCTCCAAACTGAGATGATGTCAAGAGACCAAAGAAATGGCCCAGACCAGTCCAGCTTGGCAAGTTAGAGGAGTGAATCAGAGGCTACCTACACAGGGCTCTCATTCCCATTCGAGACAGGAATCCTCCAGCCACTCCTGCGTGGCAGCAAGAGTTTTTTGGAGAGTGAGATCCACACTGCCTGCCTGTCTGTGGAAGTTTAACTCTCTCCCTGGTAAGTGATGCAGAGCTCGCTCTCTCTGTGTCCTCGCATGTTTACGTATGATACAGGTTAAGCATGCACAGTACTTCTCGTTAGTCAAGGACTTTAGTATTACACTTAGCTAAAGGGCCCTATGAGACAATTAAGATAGTTTGACCATCTGCACAAAAGGAACTACTGAAGAATACCCTTTGTGCTTTGTATTTCTTGCAGCTTTTTTGTTCTGATCTGTAGCTCCAAATTCAAAAGAAACCTGCAGGAGTTCTCTTAAGCGTTAAAAGCCAGTAGTGGGGAACCTGTATTCTTCCTTCACCTGTATGTAAGGTTATGCATTCTTGAAATACCACATAGTTGATGTTGTGTTCCTCTTATGGGATCGTACATGTATGTGTAACTGTCCCTCATAGGTGATGTTAATTTTGAACACCCAATCTAAGAGTTTCCTTTCTCCAGTGTATAATTACTGTTTTTTTCCTTGCAATATCTAATAAGCAGTTTATAGGGAGACATTTTAAGACCGTGCAAATATCTTTCCTCTCATCACAATTTTCCTACATGTCACGTCCATCAGCGAGTCTTGCCTGATACAATCTTTACCATGCTGGTTGCAAACGATTTTTTTCAGCTCTGGAACCACCTCTACATTTTATAGACGGCTCCCCACATTCTACTATAATTCTTCCCCACCATTTATTTCTATCTACCTATATTTCTGTGTTGACTAATAAATTTCTATTTTTAAAGGTTTATAATTCCTTACTGCCCTTAATTATTTAATGCTCAAATTGTCCTACATTTGGCCTATGGGACCCCTTTCGAGTCGGTCCCTTGTAACATGCCCTATCATTATTTTTTAACATCTCTTAACTTTTTGGCATACAAGATGCTCCAGGTTCATCTTGCACCTCCCTTCCCAGTTGTGCAATCAGACATTTCTCTGTTGCACTGTTTCATGTTAAAGAGAATGATATTACAGACCATGATCTGATCATTCGATATGCTCACTGCTATTAGGAAGGCTTTGCCTGTGGCTCTTTTAGAGGCAGAACCAAGAAGCAGCTGCATAATTTTACACATGCACATGCACACACATACAAATATGCATGCACAAATGCATGCATGTGTGTACATATTTTAGAAATCCTGAGTCCACACCACTGCCTCAATCTACCTCCATTCAGAGACACTCAGAGACACTTCCTTCTGTGTGGAGAACCCTGGTCCTCACAGCCTCCGTGCACCTCTTTGTTCAACCCTATACTGCATCTAAAATAGCTTTCGAACAGTTTTTTCCACAACACTAAAATGAACAAACCTACTCAAAAGTTCAGAATGTGTGCACATTCTGCATGCACACACATCACACTCTGGTCTGGATCAGTGGTATGTGTCCCATAGTGGGATCCTTAGTTATCTGGATGAGGAGGTCTTGCCTTGCTTTCTTTCTTTTCCCCTTCCGTGTGTGCAGGGCACTCACTACGCTATCATTGGGTTCCTTTGTTTCAGTTTTCTTTCAGTTTTGTGTTTAGTTTTCCTTCCATTCTGTTGATTTCATGTTTTTGAATATAAAGCCTATTGACAGGCTTTAACAATCAGAAGATTATAAAAGATTATAAAAGTTCTGTCCTATAGTCGTCCAGCCCACACCGCACTACTACTACTATCTTATTGTAGGTAAAAAACGTGATTGTTTTTTATTTATTCTCCCTATGTTCCTTCCACATAAAAACCTTTTCTGTAAGCCTTCCTTTGTCTTGAGAGGCAGAAGTGAAAGCAGAGTGCCACGCTCTCCAGGGACCTGGCGACACTCAGCCCTCGCAGCAACCCTAGAAGGAAGGCACCGTGCCAGCCTGAGACATGGGACCTTCGCCTGGGAAGATGCTGCTCATCTGGGACAGGAAGGGGTGGCTTGGCACATCTGCAGCATCAGGGGCTAGAGGCCAGGAGAGTGTAATGGGTCAGGGCCTGAGCGTCTCTGGGACTGGAAGCCCTGCAGACCCAGCCACCCTGACACTGTGGCCAGGCCTTAGGATAATAGTCATGCAGGAAGGAAAAAATAGAAAAGATGGGCCCCTAAAGAGCTGTAACTTTGGAAGCCAAGACCCATGGTGGCACAGGACCACCTGAACACCCTGATGCTGTGGAAAGAGATTCCTCCTTCACACCCAACTCCCAGCGCCCATGGCAACCCCGGACACTGCAAGCCCTGTCTGCAGGGTGGGGATGGCACCTGCTCCTTGGCCATCAAGCTTCAGTGGTTACTCAGCAAGGACAAACAAGGTGGCATGAGCAACCAGACCACCTGGGCCATAGCAGTGCCACTGTGTGGTTGTCACAATAAGCAAAAGATCTGCAAGTGTCTTCCTAACTACAGACCCTTGCTCAGAGGTGACAATAACCAAAGGTGACTTCTTGAACTGAGTACACTCACCTGGACGCCTTGAAGTTGCCCAGCAGGGAGGATCATACAGACAGAGAGCAACGTTCCCATAAGAGGCTAGTGGGGAGACCATGAATCATTTGAGTATTGTACAGAATCCGACCTCATTTTGTGCCCAAACCAGTGAATGTTATGCCGGTTTTATAGATGGGAAAACAGACTCAGGAATACTAAGCAACTTGGTGAGCATTTATGTAAACAGCAAAACTAGGTTGAGAACTTTAGATTCCTGAACATAAACTCCACATGCTGTGCACAATCCAAAGGGGTCAGGGACCTGGGATCCTCACCCATGGATCCCGGGCAGTTCCCGTCTCTCTCTGCACCTCACTCTCCCCACCTGTCTATTCAGAGGGGCGGGCACAGTTATCTCTAGACCATCTTCTAGTTCGAAAAGGAGCACTTGACCTGTGTGCGTGTGTGTGAGTGTGTGTGTAGTGGAGGGTAGTCGTTTCCCAGTGACACGGGCTTTAAGCAAGAGAAATGAAACAAATCAGATAATGAAAATTCAGGGAAGATTTCGGAGAGACATTGTTGGGCCGGGGGCTAGACACTGGGGTCTTCCTGGTCCCCAGCGTTGCGGTAAGTAGAGGCAGAGGGGAAGGGAGGGGAACAGGAGTGAATGGAGGGAGGGTTCGCGGGGTCAGCTGTGGTTCCTGGGTCCAAACAAGCATGGCAGGAAGGAAACAGGAGCCGATCGCTCGACACTTGTTAGGCTCTCCCACTGGCTAGGAGCTTTTTGAATATGCTTCTCCTTGAATTCTTACAGGAAACGTACAAGGTGGGTAGTGATACCCAAACAAACTACCTATGGGCAGACAGCTCAGAGAGGTGCAAGCCCTGCCTGTGGCCCGAAGCCAGGTAAGGAGGGGGCAGTACGCCCCGCCAGCCTGCTGGGCCCGAGGGTCACGCACCGTGCTCCACGCTCCGGCCAGGGGAGGGGCAGTGAGAGCAGGGCCCCGTGCCCCTTCTCTCTGGACCTGGAGGCGTCACCATGCAGAAGGGCCCCTAGCTCCCACAATAAAGTTCTCTTTCCTTTCTCTACCCAGTTTTGTGGAGAGTGAAATATGACATTTGGTTAATTAATTTTTCAGATCTACAAGGCTGGTGTAGGAAAGGCTATAAATTAAACAATTATCATTTCCATAACATGGAGGTCCAAAGGGCATCTCCTTATGGCGCATCCCTGAAGCAACGGTGCGCAGCTTTCATTAAACAAAGGCCTGCGTCCAAGAGACCCTGCGCCTGCTTTGTGATGGAGTCAGGCATGCGAAACAGAAAAATAATTGGACGTGTTTATCTCCTGATTTTTTTTAATCTGAATCTACTCAACAGGGCTGTCCGGGACTGTTCCCTAAGACAGGTCTACTGCATGAAAAAAAAAGAAGAAATAAAAAAGCCCTTTGCTATGTAACCTCCACCTTGTTCCAAGAAGATGTGAGGTGGCTTTGCCCTGCACCTGCAGGGGATGGATGGAACAGGGGAGGAGGTCGGGAGGAGGAGGACCCAGCAGAGCAGGGGAGCAAGGCGGAGAGGACACAGACACAGACAAAGGCTGACTGAGTGCCCAAACAGAGAGGGCTTTGCCAAGGTTAGATGGCAGTTCAAAGGTGAGAGTCACAGACACAAGGAACAAACAGAGTAAGAACTGCAGAATCAAGGAGGGGTTAGCTTCTAGACAGTTCTATTGTGTTTGGCGAGTGTGCGGTCACAGTGGGCTTGGTGTTTGAGTTGGAGGATGAGGAGACAGAGCCGGACACACCCTGAGGGCAAAAGGGCAGGGGTTGACCCCAGGCCAGGAGGTTCCAAGGGTCAAAGGCATGGGGTTGATGCCTTGCCATTCCTCACTGGGGCCAGCACCGTATGCAGGGGCCAGGGCTAATGATCTCAGGGGAGTCCCGGAGTCTGCTGCATGGGAGGGTTAGGAGTCAAGCAAGGAGACCGGGAAGGCGGGGGGCAGAGCCAGGCTAAGAGCGGGCATCTTCCAGCTCCAGCCACAGGTGGTGCTGCCAGACATCTCCTGGCGGCGCCTGCAGGATGCAGGACACACGGCCCAGGGCAAGACGATTTCCGATACGGAAAACCAGCTGAGAACCCCTCATTAATGGGTCCAGGTAGTAAGTGGGACAAAAATAACAAACTTAGAGAATAGCTAGTATGTGCCTGGCGCTAGACCAGCTTCTGGGGATATAGAAGTAGATGAGACTGGGCTACTGCCTGCACTAAGGAAATTAAACTGGAACACAGCTAATCACAGCAATTGTTTTGAGTACGCAGGAGGGAGCCATTGTCCTGCCGCAGAGAATCAGGAAACACGTCTGAGGAGATGCGATATTTGGGCCAGATCTGGCAAAATAACAGGAAATGTTTCTAGGAGAGAGAGGAAGGATGTTTTAGACAGAAGAAACCTGTGTTGTAGGCGTAGATTTCTAGAAGGGGTAGAAGTGGATTCACCACACTCATCATGGCAAGAAAACCAAACTAGACATTTTAGGGAAAAATGTTGGCCAGAGTGGAAACAGAACTCTCAGTTATCCAAATAATTCTTTTCAATAGAGTTCATGTTCTTTAAGCAGGCTTTTCTAGAAGTATTTCTCATAATTATTTATAACTATGCAAAGAGCATTTCATTGTCAATAACTTTGAGGAAATACCAAGTTAAGCACATCAAAGATCATATCTTTTCTGCAGGACTTCTTAGAGCTTTAAATATGTTAAACTGCATATTGAATTTCAAAAGGGGGTTGTAAAATGAAGCGCTTCTCATGTTTATTAGGAGATGAAATCATTTATTTTTTCAGCTCAAACATAAATGGGATGTTGCTGGAAACTGTGGCTTAAACATTCCAATTAAACTAAGAGTTAAAGTGCAAGTAGACGTAGACATCTGAAGGCTCATGTCCCTTTGTACCATACCTTGTGAAATCCTTGTCACGGTATTTTCCATATTATACATTAATGTTTTACATCCCTGTCCCCTCTCTGCCCTGAGCTGTCCACAGGGTGCTGCTAGCCACATGTGGCTACTGAGCCCTTGAAACGTGGCTGGTGGCAACGGAGATGTGCTGTGAGTTACTAGAACGCTGCTGGGAATACATGGAGCCTGGCACTGTATTTCCACTGGCTGCACTGCCATAGGTCTTGAGCTATTTGCATGTGGACATCTGTTCATCTGTACATTCTCAATGCTTAACAAATTTACTGTCATATAATAGGCATTCAGTAAATATTTGTTGAACGAATAAAATAACTATGTAAATAAGTGAAACCCTCTATCTAAACCACTTGTTGCATTTAAAGTCTGATGCAATGTGCTTATTCCAGTTTTCTAACTTTCATGTTACAAAGGCTATTCCGGCTTATGTGTAAATGATCTCTTTACTGACATGAATATCTCATTTGCATGTATGAAATGTTTCCCCTAAATTGTCTTAACACATCTAGAAAGCTAGCTCTCCAAGCAATAACATTCCCTTTTAAAAGAATCTAGAGTTCTGAGGCATAACAGGATTTGCTATAGGTGGTAAACCTGCACACAAGCACCCAACAGTTCGTGTGAGGTCGGGCGCGGGGGCTCACGCCTATAATCCCAGCTCTCTGGGAGGCTGAGGTGGGAGGATTGCTTGAGGTCAGGAGTTCAAGACCAGCCTGAACAAGAATGAGACCCCATGAGACCCGTCTCTACTAAAAACAGAAAAAAATTAACCCGGTGTGGTGGTACGAGCCTGTAGTTCCAGCTACTCAGGAGGCTGAGGCAGGAGGATTGCTTGAGCCCAGAGTTTGAGGCTGCAGTGAGCTATGATGACACCACCGCACTGTAGCCTGGGCTACAGAGTGAGACTCAGCCTCAAAAACAAAACCAAACAAAACAATACAAAAGACAGTTCGTGTGTCTGCCCACACTCCTTCACCTCCTGTGTTCTCACTTTGGGCCTCATCTCCCTGGTTCCTCTTGCCCCCAAGGAACCTGCTTTATGAGAAAACAATCAATAACTCCCTAATCTCCAGAGTCTTTCCTTGTACTTGCAGTCCCAAGCTCTGAAGCAGTAACTTCTCTAGAGCAAGCGCTGCTCTCAGTAGTGCTCCCACCCTCTGAATAATGCCCCCGTCTCCTCCTGCTCTGCCTCCTCCGCGCTCCCTCCCAAGGCCTTTTCTTCTCTCCCTTGTCTCCCTGCCCTGGCACGGATGTGCTGGGCAGCTGGGCGGGTCTCAGTGATCTTTAAAATGGAGATAGCAGCGCGTGCCCAAGGCCGGCGGGCACTGCCAGCGCTAGGCGAGAGGGTGAAATGAAAGAGCTGAGTAAGCTGCCAAGTGTGCACAGGTGTGAAGTGCTATTCTTACTAAATCGGCAGGGAAGGAAGCAAGACACTTGCTGCTTTGTTTCCTAAACGTCTGCATCTTCCTACTCCTTTAAAGGCTATTTAAACCCATCTCAGTGGGCCTAGAGATGAACCATCCAGACTGCTTTGTATTTTTACCCATCAAACGAATACTTTTACTCAGCATCCCAATTTTCTTCTTTACTATTTGACATCTGGCTTAGAAAAGAGTATGGGAAAGTAACGCTATAGTAATGAGTGAACTTTCTTCCTGTACTCTCCAAAATATCTTACTGCCCTTATTATGCAATTATAATGAGCGAACACAGAGAATTATATCTGGCTTTTAATTGGCTATAAATATTACTTCATATTTGAAAGTTTAATATATTCTTTAACCCCACCGGATATTCACTGGTTATGTGGATTTTAGTATAATGTTTAACTGGAGGCCGTGTAGGGTGGTGATTAAATGCTGGACTGCTGACGAAGGTTTTATTGTAGATTGTGAACCTGGCCACAGCTAGCCACATTTCACCCCATCCCATCAATAGGTGGAGTCGACTGCTCCCCTTTAAATCTGGGTTGGCCACATGAGTTGCTTTAGCCAGTGGCCATCAGCCATCATGCTATAAAGCTTGAAAAATAATTGCTCAGTGGCATTTGTCCTCTTATTATTTTGGGGATACTTTGGTTGTCACCAACTGAAGAAGCATGAGGAAGCCTCCCAGAGCATAACAGACGTGTAATCCTATTACCTCCAGCATTTCATCCAACTGCCAGACTCATGAGGCCATCCCAGACCATCCACTTGCTGGCCACCCCACCAGCTGGCCACAGAAACAACAGAACCAGAAAAACTGTCCAGGTAACCCACAGAATGTGTAGGCTAAATAAATGGTTATTTTTTAAGCCACCAAATTTTGGGGTGGTTTGTGATGTAGTAAAAGAAACTGATGCAAAAATACTTCCCTACACATGGGGTGCTGCTGTTAAACTCTCAGACACGGCATTAACTTTGCCACTGGGTGGTGGATGGAGGCTGGAAACACAGTGCAGAAATTTAGCCAGGGCTGCACACTTTCAGTGGCGGCTAGCAAACTGATGAGGAACCTGCCATAGCAGCTGGAAAATGGTGACATATTTAGTGTAGTAAAGCAGTTTATAAAGCTGTTGCCTGGAGTAAATTAAGGACTATCACATGTACCTTATAACATTTTAATTGGGCTAAGGAGGTCTCCAGACAGAATGCTATAGTGCCAGTTGGGTACATCTATGTATGATAAAGTATTACAAGAAAGATGAGCTAAGGAAAGAACTGTTTCATATGTGCATAGAAATTAGAGGATATGTAGCGGGACCCACACTTGTTGAAGACTTCCGAAAGATTTAAAATGATGGTTAGTAGAGCCTTTCAGCTAAAATAAAACAAAACAAAACAAAATAATCTCTTAAGAATCTTAATGGCATGTTCTTATAGAAGCCTAATTTTAAAATAACTTTAAAGCTACAAAAGGGAACCATATCTCAACAAATTTGGGATACGGTTTTCACTGAACACATTGGAGTACAATCTGACAGAAAATCCACAAAACTTTTTAAGGCAGTTGTAACAGGAAAAGGTTCACTGGCTTGGATAAAGAGGAACAGAAATTGCTCAGAACATCAAGAGACTCCTGTTCCCTAACTTTTTAATTTTATTTTTGTTATCTAAGAAGTCTTTTTATTTTCATTTTCTATCAACACCGTACAAAGGTTTTCTTTTCTCTATATCTTCTCAGATACTTATTTTCTTTTGTCTTTTTTGACAATCACCATTTTAACTGGGTTGAGATGGTATCTATTTGTCATTTTAATTTCCATCTTTATGATGTTGAGTATTTTTTCACATACCTGTCGGCCATTCGTATGTCTTCTTTTGAGAAATGTTTAGGTCCTTTGCCCATTTTCTAATTGGGTTGTTTGTGATTTTTTCCAATTGAGTTGTTTGAGTTCCTTATATATTTTGGATATTAACTTACCAGCTGTATGGCTTACAAATATTTTCTTCTATTTTAGAGGGCGTTTCTTGACTATGTTGATTATTTCCTTTGCTGTGCAGAAGCTTTTGAGTTTGATGCAATCCCATTTGTTTATTTTGCTTTTGTTGCCTATGTCTTCAGGATCATACCCAAAAGTTATTGCCCAGATGATGTGAAGAAGCTGTTCTCCTATGTTTTCTACTAGTAGTTTTACACTTTCGGGTCTTACATTTAAGACTTTAATCCCTTTTAAGAAGATTATTGCATGTGATGTGAGATGAGGATCCAATTTCAGTTTTCTGCATGTGAATATCCAATTTTCTCAACATCATTTATTGAAGAGACTACCCTTTCCCCACTGTGTGCTCTTAACACCCTAGTCAAAGATCAATCAACCATAAATGTGTGGATTTCTTTCTGAGCTTTCTTTTCTGTTATATTGGTCTGTGGGTCTGTTTTTATGCTGGTACCTTTCTGCTAGAAATTCTATACCTTTGTAATATATTTTGAAATCTGGAAGTGCAATGCTTCCAGCTTTGTTCTTCTTGATCAAGATTGTTTTGGCTATTCAGCGTCTTTTGTGGTTCTATCAGAATTTCAGGATTTGTTTTTATTTATGTGAAAAATACCATAGAAATTTCAATAAGGATTGCATTAATCAGCCCTTTGGTAGTAGTATGGACATTTTAATAAGATTAATTCTTCCAATCCATGAATACAGGATACCTTTCCATTTATTTGCCCTCTTCAATTTATTTCATTGTTTATAATTTTCTGTATACATATTTTTCACTTCCTTAGTTAAATTTATTTCTAAGTATTGATTCTTTTTTGATGCTATTATAAATGGAATGTTTCCTTAATTTTTTGTATAGTTTATTATTAGTAAACCACAACTGATTTTTGTATGTTGATTTTGTATTCTGCAACTTCACTGAATTATTTTGTTTTTTAGTTTAATAGTTTTTTGGTGGAGACTTTAAAGTTAGTTTTCTCTCTATATAAGATAATGTCACCTGCAAAAAAGCCATACATAGGCTGAAAGTGAAGGGATATGAAAAGATATTCCATGAAAATGTTAACCAAAAAAGAGAGAGTGGCTATACTTATATCAGACAAAATAAACTTTAAGTCAAAAACTGCCACAGGAGACAAAGAAGGCCATTATATAACGAGAAAAGGCCCAATTCATCAAGAGGATATAACAATTATAAATATGTATGGGCCCAACATTGGAGCACCTAAATATGCAAAGCAAATATTTGCAGAACTGAAAGGAGATATAGACAAGACAACACTAACAGAGGACTTCAATACCCCACTCTCAACAATGGGTAGATCAACCAGACAGAAAGTCAACAAGCAAACAACAGACAGATTTGAATAAAATTACAGGCCAATGGATCTAACAGATGTATACAGAACATTCTATCCAACAGCAGAAGAACACAGAGTCTTCTTAAGCACACATTTTTACATCTGTGGCTTCATGGAAACCACTCTATGAGGTCAGTTCAAATATCATTTGAATTTGGACTTGAGGAAAATTAAACCAAGAGAGAAATTAGGTGACCTGACCAAGCCAGTCACAGCGCTTGTGCTGGTATAGCTGGGAACTGAAAGAAGATTTGAGTTTCTTCAAAGCCAAAAAGCTCAGGGTTGAGGAGTCGGAAGGTGTAGTCAGGGTCTGGCTTGAACAGAGCCCCAGGAAAGAGAGAAGGGGAGAGAAGGAGCAGAAGATGGGGAGAAAGGGGGAACAGGGAGAGAAGAAGAGGGGCGGGGAAAGGGAGGGGCGGGGAGAGGGAGAGACACAAGGGCAGGGGAGGGAGAGAGATATCAAGAAGCAGCGATCAGGGCCATTTGCCGCAGAGGCAGCATACTCTCGCTCACCCAAAGAGCACCCCGCCAGGAGAGCATTTCTATGGTGACTAGTTAGCACCTGGAGCATTTCTTCCAGTCCAAGGGTGTTCTTTTCTATAATCACCAATTAGCACCTGTCACAGTCACTTTCCTGGGCAGTTGATGAGGACTGAGACCCCGGCAGGTTGGAAATTTCACTGCAGCCCTCCGGTTAGTAACAGTGATATTCAGAGCAGAACTAATAGCTCACATTTGGAATGGATTCCCTCTTTTATATGACCAGATTCTCCCAGGACCTGTAGAGTCTGTGCCCAAGCACTTTAACAAGCTATTGTTGGCTAGTAATAACTTTGGAGCCCCCCTGGCCAGAGAGCAGAGCAGTTCATCACTGAACAATATGGCTGATTTATTTTATTATTAGGGGAGTTTGTAAAAGGACGATTCATTTTTCGCCTGTTCTCAGGTGATTCTCGGAGTCTGCCATCCTTCCTGACTTTGCCACATTGACTTTCGTTGCTGCAGAGCTCATGCGGTGCAAAGTCCCATCCAAGACCCAATCTAGAGAGACAGTCGCCAGAGTGTGGGCTGTGAAGGGAAAGCAGCGTCCTTGGCTTTCTACCCATAAATGAGGACATCATCGTCATGGAGGGATGCCACCACCCAGGTCACACTGGCCCCTCCTGTCCGTGCGCATGCACAGAGCACTCGCAGGCTGAATTACAGTGACTCGACTTTGCGTGTGTGGGTCTCCTCAGTGCAACTGTGCATCCACTGATACCAAAGACTCTGTGTGATTTAACTCTTGGAAGAACCCAAAGCCAGAGCCCTGCCCTGAGTAACAGTGACTGGTGCTAGCACGTGCTAATTTGCTGGCCCAGCATCTGTTGTTTATTTTCCTGACAGCACACGTCCATTTTCTTTGAGGGAATCAGCCTTTCCTGTTATTGGGTGGGGTTAACTTTCTCCCAGACAGCAGGATGGAAACAGGACACAGGAGTGGCCTCTCCAGTCTACAGGGCTTGGCCAGGTACACCGCCTAGCCATATCAAGGAGAGGAAAGCCCAGGACTTTTCTTCAGTTATTGGGAAAGAAACCTTCTCTTTCCATAGGCGCTCCTAACAGCACAACATAAGGCTGAACTACCAGGGAACAGTTTTTGTCATCATGTACAGAGAATCTGACTAATGATGAAGAAAGGTGGAGGGAAAAACTCTTGGACAAAGAGACAGAATCCTAATGACACTGTTTCAGCCTCTAGATCCAGCCCTTCCTGAAGCCATCACCCTTTGCCTCTTAGAAACATTCACCCACTCCCTCACAGCATCTTCCACTACGCATTGCTGTGTAACAGGCCCATCCCAAAACTTAGTGGCATTAAAAAATCATCCTGTTTCATTCTCAAAATAACCCAATGAAGTAGGTACTATACAAATAGGGAAAAAAGACTTAAACTGGTTAAAACTTTCCCCAGAACAGTCAGTAGCATAGTATAATTGTCAATTACTGTCTGTTAGATTGTTATTTATTTAGCTAAAGAAAAACAGCTCTGATCTCATTCACTTTACAACCAGCCTATGAGAAAAAGGTCCCTGTGCACCTGTCTTGCGGTTTCTTTTCTGGTCTCTCCCTGCCTGACCTTCTCATGGACACGAGATACTGTCTGTCTGCTCCATGTTGTATTCTGTGCTCTGGAAAACACCTAAATTCTATGGGCCACCAGCCCTGCTCAGCACCAGACTTGGCTAAAATGCACGTTCACTCCCTCCCTGCCTCTCCCTAACTCACATGCTCTGTCTCCACAAGGCCAGCCCCTCATGGGAGAAGGCTCCTTCTCCCTCCCTGGCAGGGATCTCTTTTCTGAGTCTGGGCCACCCTGACAGGGTCCCGCCGAGTGGAGAAGTTAGGGATGGTTTCCACGGGACTGGAGCAGGAGTGTGGCTCAGCCTATCCATGAAATCATGGGCCCATGTTGCCCGAAGAGACCGAGAATCAGCATCCACAGGGGAGAGCCACGCCCCAGTGACAGCCAGAGGCGCAGAGGCCAGTGTCATGACTTGGTTGGGGAGGATGAGGTCCAGGTAGAAACATCCCAGATGCAGTTGGAGTTGGGGATGGGGAAAGACGGCCCTGGGCAACTTCCATGAGCAGCCTTAGGGCGTCCTGGGGACAATCAGGACACTGGACATGGGCTTTATCAACCGCTGTGTGGCCCTGAGCTAAGTAATCAAGTTCTCTGTGACTCACTTCCCTGGTCTATAAAATGTGGCTAATGATGGTGGCTACAAATTGTCCCTTCTGAGGTTGTCAGAAGAGTCCCTGGAGAGTGCTGAGACACAGAGTGTTTAACATAGACAGGTGTGGTCACCATCATTGTCGTGACCATTCCCACAGCTCTGTGTCTGATCTCTGGACATGCTCAAGTGGTATCAGTAGTACCCAGCAAGTAACATGTCTCCCAAGATGTTCCTAATTCCTTTTCTTTTCTTAAAACTCAGTCCTTTGTATAAGCCACATATTGCTCCTGCAAGAATAACCTAGAATCCCCATCAGATATAAGAAACCACTTCTAGGATACGGCCCAGCCCTAGGCCCCCCAGCACTAGCCCACCCGGACAGCTCTTCCGCAGAAGGAAAATCCATCTGGAAATGGAAGGAGACCCACCAACAACTGCAGGCCCACCAATGTGGTCTTCTCCCAGAGGAACTCGCACCTTAAAAGCATCAGATATTTGACATAAAAGCCATTTCCACTCTTGCTTTCAGAGACCATGGAAGCATTTTGGTTTTCAGCTTCCAGATATTTGCTGCATTCAGGTTTTCCTACTGTGCACACCAGTGCTTTATTCCCCCAAGTATAGGAGCAATTTTTTATATTGAAGGCACTGTCTACAACAGGAAGAGGGAGCTACTGAGTCAGGATTGAGATAAGGCTCATCTATGGTGTGAGTGTGTGTCTATGATTATAGATTCTGTCAAGGGCCCCATCTTATAGAAATTATATACCCTGAATATGTATCATATTGTCTGTGCAATTTAATAATATGTATAATAGTATACATGAACTGGTAGATAGGAGTGTGTCTATACCAGGACAGCAGTATTTAGCACAATGCTATTAAAATAGAATTGGTTAAGTATCCATGCACACATGATTTCATGCTGGGAGCACAATGTTTACTAATTAGTTGTCAAAAAATACAAAGAGGAAGAAAGGAAGGGAGGAGGAATGGAAGAACAGGAGGGTCTAAACCTCAGTGGCCTCTCCATTTGGTGATTTCAAAGGAGGTAATGTGAATTTGACAATGTGCAGTCTTTGTCTGGCCCACTAAGAACTGCACCAGCTCTATCCATGTCGTTAGGAGACTTCGTAATGAGCGCTCTACCCTGGAACAGGAGTTACAATCCCCCCGCAGCAGTTTCCTATTGCTGATGGAACAAATTGCCACAAACTCAGTGACTGAAACCACATGAATGTATTATTTTACTTTTCTAGAAGTCAGAAATCCAAAATGGGTCTCGCAGTGCTGAAATCAGCTTGTTGGCCGAGCTGCATCCTCCCCCTGGGGACTCCCGGGGGGAACATGTGTCCTGCCTCCTCCAGCTCTGGCGGCTGCCTGCGCTCCTCGGCGTTTGCACCGGCAGCTGCCTCTGACTCTCCCCTTCCTCTTATAAGGACCCTTGTGATGGCCTGGGCCCACCCAGATAACCCAGGATGATCTCCCTCTCCCCACACCTTAACCTAATCACATCTGCAATGCCCCTTTTGCTCTGCAAGGTGACATAGTTACGAGTTTTTGGAATTAGGTGACGGACACCTTTAGGGGGCAGGTTATTCTACTGCCACAGCCCCTGTCAATCAAAGAAGCTGTTTGCATCTCTAGACCAGGGAATGAAGGGTGTGGCCAGCTCACTCAGAGTACCCTACACGTTCCAGAATCCGGATCATCCTATTAAATTTTTCACACAATGGGCCTAGTCTTCAGTTCTCGCAGGAACAATATGAAGCTGCCATTATAACTTCCTTTGAAATATGAGAATTGAAGCTCTGAAAAGTTGTCATTTCTCTACAGGCAGTGCGCCAAGTAAGAGGCAGCCAAAGAATGTGAACCAAAGCTCTTCTGACCCCTCTGTCTCTATGGCGCCCATTCTGCTTGACACAACTCCAGCATCCAGCAACAAATGCAGAGACTGAGTGGTTCCAAACTCAATGCCGCCCCCACTCTGCTGTGTCCCTGTGCCCACTGAGAGGGGAGGTCTGGGGGCAGGAGTCCAGCAAGGTCACCATTACTGCCCTGCCCCCTACTGCCGGCACAGTACTGTTCATGGTAGCTGCTTTCCCAATAAATACTTAGGTATCCTCTCCAAAGAGTCAGAACAGAGGGCTGGACAACTCAGAGCCTTCCTTTGTCACTCTCCCTGAAATGGTCAGTCTGGGAGTCATCAGTACACGCTTACCGACTCCCTGCTGTCTGCCACATCCTGTTCTTGGTTGGCAGGAGATGCCAAGACAATTAAACCCTTAGAAACTTGCCATTGCTTTGGAGAGACACCAAGAGCCCAGGGAACCCAGTGCAGGGCTTGCTGGTTTTGGTGAGGGCAGAGAGTGTCACGAGGCCTGGGTCATCACCTCTACCCACAACACCAATCAGTGTCTCCAGATCAGTGGTTCTGAAACTCTGGGGCACCAAAAAATCCCTAGTGGAGATTGTTAAAATACACATCCCTGGGGCGCTTCACAGATGAAGTGAGTCTGACGAAGCAGGTCTGCAGTGAGGCTGGGCACTGCAAGCCTAGCAGGCTCCCAGGACTCCCCGTGTGCTTCTGACGAAGGAGGCTAGGCAACCCCACCTTGCAAAAACTCTTTAGATGTTGCAATGTGTCTTGTTCCCGAATTAGGAACTAGTGGGCGGCTCTCCTTAGAGTAGCCTCTCTCGTTCACCATGGCCAGGAAGGGCGTCCCAGAGCTTTGCAAAAAGCAGGAAACAAGCAAACACAGCATTAATTGGTAGAAACGTCCTGAAGGATGCCCTGCCAGGAAGGCTTCGGCGTCCCTCTGCAGCCCCGTCCTCCCACTGCACTTTGCACAGAGCTGGTACCTGCAGCAGCATCTCACGTGCCCCGTGCACTTTCACTCTCGGTCCTCTCTGCCTGCCAACTGTCCCCCTAGCAAGCTCCTCCCCATCTTTTAAGTGAGCTCACGCCCCACCTTCTCTGCGAAGCCAGCCCTCTCGCTTCCAGGATGACATACACATTCAGTTGTTCAAGTCACCACGGGCTTCTGCACGCTCCTTTGGCTCATGTGTCTCCTCCTGAACTGGGACCTTTTCGAGGGCGCAGGAACTCTGACTTTGCCTCTGCAGGCAGCCCAGGCCATCCTAGTCCTTGGGCACCAAACTAATGGATGGAAGAATAAGAGAAAAAGGACTGAGTGACTGGCCTAGCTAACTCATTGCCAGGGCCTGTGTGCGCTGCCTCCTCACAAAAGAAAGAGAAGTTCTGTCCCAGAAAACATCATCTCGTCCCCCATCACACACGCCATACAGGAAAAGCAGGCTGCTTTTCTCTATACTCTCACAACACTCGGTGCTTCCAGAACACTTCGCTTCCGACACCAGATGTGTGGATGTTTTCTCACATCAACTAATTCTCCAGTTCTTTGTGGACACACCTGGGTGTCCTCCAGTTCAGTTCCATTCTGACGCGACCTGCTTCAAGGCAGCGCAGCCCCCACTGGTTAGGGCTCGTCCCACAAGACTGTCCCCACCTCAGACGCCACCTGCAAGTCCCAGGTTGTCACCTGCACTTCTGACCAACCCACTATAAATGGCAGGTTCCCACAGCCCCCTCCTTGGGTTCTGTCATTTGCTAGAACTGCTCACAGAACTCAGGGAAACACTTACTTAAGTTTACTAGCTTATTTTAAAGCCTATTACAAAGGATCCGCTGAACAGCCAGATGGAGACGTATGCGGGCAGGGTTTGGAAAAATGGTGAGTGCCGGCACTTCTGCCCCCCAGAGTTTGGGGTGTGCCACCACCCTGGCACATGGGACCTATTCTTATTCTCTGCCTGGAAGTGCATTCTTATTCTGAACCCTGCATTTTAGGATTTTTACAGAAGCTTCGTCAAGTAGGCATGAGCAGTTATTAACTCAATCTCCAGCCCTCTCCTCCCCAGAGGATGGGGGTGGGCTGAAAGCTCCAGACTTCTAACCATGGCTTGGTCTTCCTGGTGGCCTGTCCCTACCCAAGGAGCCCACCACGAGTTGCCTTGTTACAACAAAAGATGCTTCTAGCACCCAAGACTTTAGGAGCTCTGTGCCAGGAGCCAGAGCAGAAACCAAATACATGCATTTCTTACTGTAAATTACAGTATCAGACACACACGATCCTTTAACCTTTAGACCCTTTTCTCGACGACTTCTCAGGCAATTAACTTCATGAAAAGCTTCACTGAAAACGTTAGCCACCAACCACTACAAAACATTGTGGGTTATCCCTGAAACCGCCAGAAAATATCCATTGCCTTATATAGCACCTCACCGGAGCATTCCCAGAACACGGGTTCCGCACATCTACAAAAAAGGAGAGACAGGAACCTATATCCATCAAATTATAGGTTATGTTTCTTACTAAGATATGCACATTCCTAATACGGAGGAAAATACGAAAAGCCTGGGAATGTGAAGAGACCTCTGAAAAATAAAATATTCTTTTTATTTTGTACATTTTGTATTTTTTAAGCCAATAAGTCTTCATTTTCTGTATAGAATCTTTTTTTAGCATAATTTCTTTGTAATTTTTTTTTCATTTTGCAGGAACTAACCCTCTAATTCTACCTTCTCCACAGATCTTGGTTTGTCATTAAAAATAAATGCCTTTCTTTAAAGTAACCTCCCACCTTTTGTACTGTGCTTGGAAAAAGAAAGAAGGAAGTTGGCTATAAAGAAAACAATGACTTCGGCCAGCATGAGGTGGGAATGATTTAAAATGCTTCCACTCAATTGAGAAGAAAACCTATGGCCCCTTAAAGCTGAACTCTCGGAACTGACATGGCACATAATTGGAATCAGTGTAAATACCACATGCAGCAAAATGAGGAAATGTCACTAGCTTGTCCTTCTTCTTCAGTGAAGAAATGCTTACCTTTCTGTTCCAAGGGCTTGAAAAGGACCTGTTCGGAGAAGATCGATCTTTTCTCCATTCTCTTATTTGCAAGTTTCATTTCCCCACACCCCCACAGAAAGGAAGCCCCAAATCAGAAAAAGGCTTGGGGCAGTATTGCCCTGCCGTCCCTCTGTAGATGCCCATCCGTGAAGTGCCAGAGGACACCTCCAGACCGGCGAGAGTGCTGCCCACCGCTGAGCCGCACAGCGAGGGGTGAGCAAGTGAGACCTGGTGGAAGTGCAGGCAGGGTCGCCCTGGAGTGGGCTGGCTTTGGCCAGGACAAAGCACAATGACAGTTCCCTGAGTGACAGTCAAGGGAGAGGGGCCTTTGGTAAGAGCAGATTCTATTCCCTGCACTCCACTAGGCGCATAACAAGCATGCCTCATTTAAACCTCTCTGAGTCTGAAATATGTTTATCTCCCATTATCAGGGGGCCCCAAGACCCACAAAGGTTAAGTGACTTGTTCCCGGTTACATGACTAGCTGCTGCCACCCAGGTCTTAGGGTCTCTAGAAGCCAAGCTCATCCTACTACACCAGGTACATTTTCCCAGCTTGCTGCCTGACTCCGCAGAACATTCACCCCAACTCCTTGTTCCCTTGCCCACATGCGCTGCCTTCTAGCTCCAGCAGTGATGCTGTTACGGGTTTCTATCTTTCGCAGATGCTCGCTGTGAGCGATTTCTCTAGGAAAACACCCTATCTGGGCCGTGATAAGGTGCATGTACCAAAAGCCTGCTATCTGCCTTTTCACCTTTCTTTGTCTTTTGACAGTGGGTATTTTTCCAAGCCCCACTTTACTGCTGGTATTAATAACAACCTATTTAGAAAATTACTTCTTAGGGTTTTTCTGATGCACCAGAAGCTGCTCCTCTCAAATGCGATTTCCATTGCACAATCTTTCCAGCAGATACGAGAGAGCAGGAGATAGATAGTGGTTTGAAGCGCCAGTGAGAAGCCTTTGATTGAGCAACAGAAGAGGTGTGGATGCACTCCTCAAATATGGGGTCAAGACTCAGGAGCATTTGCAAAGAAAAAAAAAAGCCAAATTGGTTACTCCCAGGCAGCCACCGAGGAGGAAAATCTCAGTTCCGCAGAGGAATGAGGAGTGCACATGCACCCTAAACAAACATCAGGAGAAGTTCCTGGGGACCCAGGTAAGATGGCATCTCCAGTCTTCCAAATGAGCAAAGGAAAGCAAGAATTCAGGAAATGGTTTTAATGAGGAGGTGGGGAGATAGGAGCATTAGTAGGTGTTAATTTAGCTATTTTTAGATTTTTTTTCTCTTCTATTTTTATCTCACTTCATTAGTGAGATGGCTTGTGAGGATACAAACCATGAAATCATACGATACAAATTAAAAAAGGACAGAGTGTTATTGGTGTCACACAGAGGCGCTCAATAAATACTAGTCTGAATGAAGGAACACATGAGGCTGGGCTGGAACTGGAGTGAGGAGAGGCAGTGGCGGGGACCGATGGCTGACAAACCGCAGAGAGGCAGCTGTAAACACCACGCGCTGGCGTCGTTCTCTGACAGTTTGGCTATTTTGGAAGGCCGATGTGGAAAGAGAAGCAGGACCCCGGAATCTAGCCCCGAGTCTGCTGCTGACCACTGTGGGGTCTGGGGACGTCCTCTCAGGGTCTCCGCTTCTTCTCATGTTGCAGGAGGCTCCTGTGAGCCCCTGGCCTCCGGACCTGCTTCCCACCCTCATCCGCCTGTCACGGGGGCCTAGAGCACCCTAGAAATCTCTGTCGGATGAACACTGTCCGCCCGTTTCAGGGCCAAACACTCTGACGGACCTATTTCAAAGGATTTACTTCTCCCCTTCCTGGAGTCCAGTGATCCCCAGTGCAGGAGGGGCAGGTCAAGCCCCACACGGCTCTCACGGGCTGGCACTGGGACATGTCCGCGATGCCATGTGCCTTGCGGCTCTTCTGCAGGAGCCGGCATTTCCAAAGTGATATGGGAAAAGGGCTCTAGGACACAGACGCTGGAGGCACAGAGTGCTCTTCTGGGATGCTGGGGGAGGCGGCGCCTGGGAAAATGCGTTTTTTTATAGTCACCTGAGCTCCTGATTCCTTTAAGACTATTCTCCAACACCAGCCAAATAACTGCTGAAATGGAATTACAGGGCCACCGAATGCCCATTAGTACTAATACCTTCCTCGTTGTGAGGGGACAACACTCATTCAGTGGGTAAGACAGTGTCCTAGAGAGAGGTACCTCATTTTGTAGAATAGATGAGTGTGTAGGAATTTGCACTCTCTGATTGCACATTCTGACTACAAATGTGTTGTAGACTCAGAGATGTGTTCTTCTGGGAAAACTTTTGGTCTGGAGACCACATTCATGCATACAAACATCTTCCTGATATACACACATCTGAAGAGAAAGCATTTCCTAATAAATGATTAACAACACTCAAAGCTAACTATTCAACACGAATGCAAAGGAGCTAGGCTTCTTTTCTATATTTGCCAGAAGAGCTTTAGCTATCTAAAAATGAAATAAAAACAAACAAGGCTGTCGATCCAACTAAGTAAAATATTTGAATGTTATATTTCCCCAGGTTTTTCTCAAATCCTCTTTCTAAATCTCTCAAGCAGTGCACAGGACACTCTTTGGTGACAGGAAGACTCCGGTGAGAGCCAGCCTTGGGTCCTCTTGGAAATGGGCGCGTAGCCATAACAGGGCAAAACCCTCTCTCCCCCTCTCCCCCGCACTCTTCCTCCCTCGTATATACTTTCAACTCACAGTAATACGAGGAGAATCTGGGAATCGTGTTGAGGGAATGTGCAACAAATCAGTTCTCTTACAGATTCTCTAGGGGTCTTTTGTGCAGACACCCTCTGTGCTGGGCGAGCGAAGGAAGACTGGCAGCGGCGGCGGCACTCTCCCTCCACTGTGGCAGAGCCAGTGGGAAGTGGGGCTGGAGGAAGGGCAAGCAGCTCTGCATGTAGACAGGGAGAGACAGAAAGGACTGCTCTACCCAAAACGTCTTCCGTCTGCCGCCGAAGGAGGTGCAGGACGGTGAAGAGCTGTGACTTAAAGACTGGCGGGTATGGGATGCAAATAGGTCGAAACTTCAAGGGCAATATTCAACATTCAAGGGACTACATGTGCTTGACGTGATTTAGTGGGCACACAAAACAAACTCACATCGTGTACTCACTACACACACACACACACACACACAGAGATATTGACATGTATATATGTGTACATATATGTGTATGTATTCATAATTTCATAACTAGGGCATGCAGCTTGTAGAAATTTTTTAAATACTGAACAATATATGGAAATGAAAATCTCCTGTCATGCCACCAATCTAAGGTATCTCTCAGTAGCCTTTTGGCTTCTTTCCCTATGTAGATAATAAAAAAATGGATTTAAAAAGACAAAGAGAGCGAGCAGGCGCCCTGCTAGCTCAGTCAGTAAAGCGTAAGACCCTTAAAAAGATAGAGTCTGATGACACAGGTATATAGCCTCACAGCAATAATTTAAAGAGTTCAAAATATAGATGTATATGTTATAAATGTACATATACACAGTAACATATAGGTTAAAAAATCATACCATATGCACAATTATATTAATATATTCTACTTTTTTATAATTATCATCTTATGCACATTTTCTTGCCATTAAATATTCTTGGAAATAGAATTCTTAAGGGCTAATTGTATTTCTAAATATGGTGTAATTTATTTAACTACTACCCCATTGTGGATCATTTTTCTTGTTCCCATTTTTGTTATGATAAATAATATTTAATGAATATCTTTGTACAAAATAACTTACTAAGTACTTACCATATGGCAGATATTTACATGAAGAAAGTCATTTCAATCTGACATAAAGCACTATGCTATATTACTTCATACATCTTTGTGAGTATATGTAACAATTTCCTTATTATATACTCCCTGAATTTGCATAACTGGATAAGAGTATATAAACATTTTAAGTCTTCTGAAGCATAAGGTAAAACTTGCCCCCAGAAAGACTGCATCGATAGGCACATCCTCCTCCAGCGAAGGAAGATACTCGTGTGGACACCCTCTCATTAATACAGCTCACAATTATTTTAGCTTTTCAAATTGGATACAACAAATATGACTTTCATAAGCTCAATGCCATTTGTTTTTCTTCTTTGTAAAGCATCTTTCCCTTTTTTAAGATCAGGGTCTCACATTCCATAACACCTAGGTTGAATTCTGGCACCTCTGTTACTAGCTCTGTGACTTTTACCAACACAATTAAATTCTCTGTGCTCAGTCTCCTCAGTTGCAAAATGGCTATCATAATCCATGCTTCATAGGAGCGCTGTGAAGATTTCGTGCATTAGCACTCATAAAGTGCATAGCACACTGGCTGGCGTGTGGCGAGAGTTCCATAAATGCCGATGCGATCAGCACTCATTTGGGGAAGCGCACTGCCTGCACACTGCACGCTGTTACACGCCGGGGCGTCCTTTCCACGCCTATTGCATTACATGATCCTCTCAGTGCCCCGAGAGGTGAGCACGACAGGTAATGGTTTGCACTGGAATGAGAAAAAGGAAACTCAGAAGATCAAAATATCTTGCAGTTTTGTGACAGTATTGAGATTGAAACGTAGGTCTCCTGGGGCGGCGTTTCCCACAACAGAAAACTAGAAAAGTTGGATTATACACATGCACACACACACACAGAGACACATGCGTGCACATACACACACACATATATATGTGTGTATATATATATTTTTACATCCTTATTTGAATATGTCAGAGAGCTACAAAGCCAGAATTTTTACAGCCAAGATTTCAAAGGGGGATGTCAATAAAAGCAAGCTCAATATTTGGCACCACTCCTCCCCTTGAGGGGTTGCCAATTTTAAAAATAGCGTAGAGCAGCTGGGGCCTGAATGTGGGCTTTACCCATGCCAGCAGGTTGAGGGCACCTAAACTGGCAATCAGAGCCAGCCAAGGACCAGACTGTCTGGCAAACAGCACAGCTTTTGATTAGGTGTTGTAAGAGCAACACCCTTGGAATAATGAAGAATTGGAAGCTGACATGAACCCCAAATTTTAATCATCTTAATCTCTAATTAGATTAAGGAATTTTTTCCCTAGCTAGCTGCTTGCGAGGGCAAACACAAATCTTCTATGAATAAAGATAACATTATTAAGAGCTTCAAATTATCTTTAAACATTTTCAAATATAAGATCTAGCCTTAAAACAAAAATTATGATGCATATGAGAATACCAGACTTGACTAAAACAACAAAAACAGACCCTAGACACAGGACAAGAAATCCAGTGTACTGGAGGATGGCTGAGAAAATTATAAAACTGACAAACTACATCAAGCTTCAGACTGATAAACATAAATGTCAGGGACTGAATGTTTGGGACCACCCAGAATTCATATGTTGAAACTCTCACCCCCAGTGTGGTAGTATTAGGAGGTGGCGCCTTTGGGAGGCAATTAGGTTTCTACGAGGTCATGAGGGTGGACCCACAATGGAATTAATGTCCTCGCGAAGGAAAAACACCAGAGCTGTTTCTTCTCCCCTGTGAGGACACAGGGAGAAGGTGGCCAGCTACAAGCCAGGAGGAGAGTGTCACCAGGAGCCAAATCTTTAGGCACCTGCATCTCGGACCTTTTAGCCTCTAAAACTGTGAGAAATACATGTCTGTTGCTTAAGGAGCGTTTTGTTACAGCAGCTTGAACTGACTAAAGCAAGAAAGGAAAGCCAGGGCACATCACAGAATGAGACTAGTGCAAGCCGAGGCTCAGTGAGTGCGATACGTGATCTTCAAAGAGTGGCAGCAACATCGGGCACAGTTTCTTGGTGCAGAGTACGAAAGCCAGAAGACAATGGAATGTGAGACTGTATGTTTACAGTTATGGGGGCAGAGGAAGGAGAAAGAACTGCCAAACAGGAATTCCATACACAGCAAAATATCCTTGAGACAAAAAGTGAAATAAAGACATTTTTATCAAACAAAAAAAAAAAGATAATTTTTCACCAGTAGACATGTTCTAAAAGAAATATTAAGGAGTTTTTCACACCAAATGAAAATTATGTCTGTTTGAAGTTCAGATATTCAGGATGGATGAAAAAATTGTAAATAGGTAGATAAATCTAAATAAATAAGGAGAGGATAAAGTGATAATGATGATGAAAATATAGAGAATATTAAAATACTCTAAAACAATGGCACGAAAGGTGAGAGAGGATGAATGGAGTTAAAGTGTTCTAAGATCACCACATTGTTAAGAAAGTGGTAAAAACATATATTATATTTTAATGTGTTAAGAGTGCATGTTGTAATAACTGGCCTGGCCACCCCAAGGCCAGGCCTCAGTGACGGGGTTTCCAATGTCAGGTAAGATCTGCGGGTTTCAGAGCCTGAGTTAGAGACAGAGCAGAGTTCTCGAGTGCCAGAAGTGACTAGGGAGACTTGAGTGTCCAGGGCGCTGAGGGCGACTCACCTCTCAGTAGCTCGCCCTCTTCTCCCCTACTTCTGCTAAGCGCAAATCCAGCCGCACGTACCACCTGCTTCCCGCCGCGAACTGCATAAACACGGGAGATTGTCAGTGGGAATGTCAATTCCAGAGACGATCTCCAAAGCAGGAACTATCTAGTATTTATAGAAAGCCACAAGTTTGGATAAATAAAAGCAAATTCACAAACAAAAGAATTCAATCCAGGTAAACAAAGTAAATAGAGAAAATTGAACAGGACAATATTCTCAGAACCATAGGAGAAATAATCATAACCACAAGTCTACGAGAAATCATGCAAATTTAAATTATGTTTACCAAACAAAAATAATACCTGGGTGGAGAGTAGAATAAACACAGCTGAAAGCAAATAATGAACTAGATGCCTGAGGATGCCCCCTGCACATAGCACACATGGTGAAAATATGAAAAGTATGTAAAGAAACAGCAAAAATGAAAATAAACCAAAAGTTGCAAGGTCCATCAAATGGAAGACTGAAAGGAATGAATAGAAAGAAATTACCAATGAAAGAAATGCTGACAGCTCCACATCTGACAATGAGTGGAAAGCCAAACAAGCTTGCTTATTAAAAGCATGGAAAAATCTTGGATTAAATATAATAAAAAATAGTAGTTAAAATGCTACATATTCTTGCAAAAATGAAAGCAAAGCCCTGGAGCCAAAACTGAGCAGGGTCCGATAAGGCCACTAACATGTGGCTGCCTCAGCTCCTGCGTTCTCTGTAGCACGGACAGCGGGTGCGAAAGGCCACGTCAGAGAAGGCTCTGGGGTAGCCGAGAGGGAGTCTGAGGCTGGGAGTCTAACGTCAACACAAGCCCTTCAGATGGCTTTCAGTGCACTCATGGGTTGACTACAGAAATCTCATCCCCTCACAATGGAAACAAACAAATAAAAAAAAATCCATCTCAAACTGGACTGAAGATGGAAAAGAGTGTCTCCTCTGAGCTTTCTAAATCCTCCAGCAATTTCGTATCCCTTCGTGATTGATACAATGCTACTATAAATAAAGAGAACTTAATTGTAAGCAGTCCTTGCTTAATAGCAGTCTGGAACAACTAGCAGAAGCACACAGTTATCCCCTGAATAGAAGCCAGTCTTCACTGAACTTACAACAAACATATGTAATCTAAAATTTGTCAATGTGTATGTGTGCATGTTTAAGCAAGTCATCAGAAATATACATCAACAGAAAAAACTACTCAAAATTTCAGATGATAGAGCTATCAAATCAGAACATAAATCAAGTATGTGTTAAATAATTAAAGAAATTTTTTTTAAAAAAATTAAAAAGTGAGAAAGGAAAAAGATGTCCAAAAATATCAGCCAAATACAACAGCACACCAACCATAATAGCTCAGATTATATAAAAAGTAGCAAAATCAGATTTGGTGACAATGTGGCATTGTTGGTGTATATAAATAGGTTCCCTTTGGAAGTATAATATTAATACATATGTAAGCAAAATACACACCAATTCTTTGATCATGACTCTATTTTGGTCCTAGCTATATACCCTACAGAAATGTACAAAATATGCAGCAGATGACAGGGACGAGACTCACTTTTCATAATGGCCCCAGTCTGGAGCAACCTCAATGCCCTCCACCAGTCCATTCGTAAGAATACAGCAATGAAAAATAATGATGTATTGGTAACTGCGGTGACACAACGGATCTCATAAAGATAATCCTGAGTGACAGAAGACAGACTCTAACGAGTGAATACTGCATTGATTGATTATATTTATTTGAAATTGAAAAACAAGCAAAAGTATTCAATTGTGTTAGAAAGGAGGAGAGTGGTTACCACGGGAAGGGGGTGGGCAGTGCCTGGCGGAGACCACCAGGAGTGGCCTGGGACACTGTTCATTACCTATTTATAAAATCTGGTACCGTTTTTTATTAGGTATGGGATTAATTTGTAAAAATGTCTATTGTGTTACATTTCAATTAAGAGACTACCAGGAAGATTTGAAATACAACTAAATAGAACCACTTCAAAACAGAAGATTAGATACAATAAAGAATAAATTAAAAACATAAAAATAAATCTAAAGATTTTATCTGGAGTGAAACACAATGAGGAAAGAAGATGAAAAATATGAGATAAAGATAAAAGAAACACAGGAAAAGAACATCTAACATACAACTATGCAAAGTTCTGGATGAAGAAAATACAGGCGTGCAATATTCATAAGGATACTTAAACACCCAAGTAATCAGATTCAGGAAAAATCCATCTCAAGCAAGATATATAATAATAAGCTTACAGCTATATGATCTATATGCTGTATGTAGAGAAACAACAGGCTACACCATATAGCCTAGGTGTGTAGTAGGCTATACCACCTAGGTTTGTGTAAGTACATTCTATGATGTTCATACAACGATGAAATTGCACATTTCTCAGAACATATCCCCATCGTTAAGTGATACACGATTGTATTTGATATTTTTAAAATATGATGGTTTGAATCAATGCAGAAAATGCATTATATAAAATTTAAAACAAAGTAATGGCTAAAAGCAAATAACTTTCAGCCAATTAGGCATATAAGGACCACCTTAAATTATATAAAGTATATCTATCAAATACTTATATTCTAGTACTATTTATATACATTTTATTAGAAATTGAGCCAGTATGCTGAGATATCCAGTTAGCTAGCTGGCTAGCTAGTTAGTACGTGTGTGTGCATGTCTGTAATAAACACAGTGTGACATAGAGATTACATAATATGTATCATGTATTATACAACATAATTATATAGCTATATATGAAAAAAGAAATAAAAATATTATTATAAGATACTCTTCTAGACATTGGCCTAGGCAAAGAATTTATGAAGAAGACCCCAAA
>VBSM01003020.1:220106-256169 GCA_008086735.1 Cheirogaleus medius
AAAAAAAAAAAAAAAAAAAAGAAGTAAACAAAAGAAGGCTATAGTAGCTATACTTATATAAATAAAATATATTTTATGACAAAAAATTGTTACTTGAGGCAAATAAATTATATCTATTAGAAAGATATAATAAATATATATGAATTTAATACATGAAACATAATACAGGAAGCAAAAACTGGCAAAATAGAAGGGAGAACGAGACAATTCAAATTGTAGTTGGGGACTTCAATTCCCCTCTTGCAATAATGAATAAAACAACTAGACACAAAACCAGAATAGCTAGACAGCACCATAAACCAACTAGAGCTAACAGACATTTGCACAACTCTCCTCTCAACAGCAGCAGAATATACATATTACTCAAGCATACAGGGAACATTTTCCAGGAGAGTTCTAATGCTAAGCCTTAAGACAAACTTAAATACACTACAAATGCCTAGAGTCATACAATACACACTTTCTGACCAAAATGGAATTAAATTAGAAATCCAAAACAAAATGAAATTTGAGAAATTCACAAATATGTAGAAATTAAACAACATATTCACAAAGACCTTAAAGGTCAGAGAAGAAATCATAGGGAAAAGTATTAGGTCATTAAGTATGAAATGTCCAATTTCCATAAGTACTAAGTTTGACAGCTGATATCTCTGACATTTCACTTTGACACTTCTTGTTGTATTTTTATTGTGAGGTACATCCTCATTCTTTCAAACACACAGTTCAACTTGTGATTATCTTTCAAAGTTTCTTTTTAAACAATTCTTATAAAACCATAGATAAGTCAAAACTTTGTGTTATTTTCAAATATTAGTTCTATCATGGAACCAGTACTGTGCAGATGGCTCAAAATATCAACAAAGTATTTGAAAACGATATGACTAATAAACCCACAGTACATTGATGGTTTGAAAAGTTCCATTCTGGTGATTTTAATCTTAAAAATGAACCATGTGGGCGACATGAGACCAAGAATAATAACGAGCTAAAAGCTGTAGTAGAAGCAAATCCATCTCAACTTACACGTAAATGAGCAACAAGGCTTGATGTTACTATTCTAATAATATTAGGCCATTTGAAACAAATCGACAAGATAAAAACTGTATACATGGGTACCACATAAATTAAACGAGCATCAAAAAATGTCTCGAAACTTGCCTTTATTCACTGTCACAACTCAAAGACAAACCATTTCTACACCGTATTGTTATGTGTAATAAAAATGGATTCTTTTTGACAATCACAAACCTTCGACACAATGATTGGATGAAGATGAAGTGCCAAAACACAGTCCCAAACCAAGTATTCATCAAAAAAAGCCCATGGTGTCTGTTTGGTGGTCCAGCACTGGTATTATCCACCACAACTTCTTGAAACCTGGTCAGTCAATTACAGGGGATGTCTACTGCAACCAGTTGGATGAAATGATGAGGATGCTTACAATTAAACAGCTGAGATTGGTCAATTGAGACAGGCAAATCCTCTGACAAGACAATTCTCATCCACATCACACAAACAACACTGTTCAAACTACAGAGACTGGACTTGGAAACTCTCTGTCATCCATTGTATTCACCAGACCTTGTATCAACTGACTACCACTTCTTCCAGGCTTTGGGGCACTTCTTGCAAAGAAAAATATTCAATTCTCATAAGGCTGTAAAAAACCCCTTTTGCGGTTCATCGCCACTTGCTCTCCAAACAAACTGTGTCAATAGTTTAGGCACATACTTTGATTAATTGCAGTGCTTCTTGTATAAGATATAATAAACTAAACTTTTGATTCGAAATTTGACTCTTCATATTTATTGGCCTAATAGAAAATAGTTTCAAATGAATAAACCAAAAATACAACATACAAAAAGTTGTGGATTGCATACAGTTCAAGCAATGTTCAGAGGGAGATGTATAGCTGTTATGTATAGCATATATTAAAAAATAATAAAGCTCTCAGATCAATGATAAGCAGAAGGAATAAGACAATAAAGATTAGATTGAAAAGAAATGAAATACAGAATAGACAAGCAATAGAGAATATCAACAAAACCAAAAGAACCCAGAATAACCAGAAGAATCTTGAAAAAGAAAACCGCATTTGCAGGAGTCGCATTGCCCAGTTTTAAAACTTACTACTACGAAGGTACAGTAATAAAGACAGTGTGGTACTGGCATGAAGATAGACCTGTACATCAGTGCAACAGAATGGAGAGTACAGAAATAAACCCTCCCATTTATGGTCAATTGCTATTTCACACAGGTGCCGAGACAATTCAACTGGGAGATGTGGTCTTTTTAAACCATGGCACTAGGACAACTTGACATCCACATGCAAAGAGTGAGGGTGGACCCCTCATCACATCGTAATCAATTTGCAAATAATTCCTCACAAATAATTAATTTTAAGTGGATCACAGACCTGAATTTAAGGATAAAAACTTTAGAAAAAAGCACAGGATTGTCATGATGTTATGTATCTTAGATGAGACTCCAAAAGCATTAGCGACAAGAGAAATAACAGATAAATTGGACTTCATTAAAAATAAAAACTTTTGTTATTTACAGGACACAATCAAAAAAGTGAAAATACAACCCACAGAATGGAAGTAAATACTTATAAATTATATACATATATGTATACAAAGGACTTATATCTAAAATCCTTACAGAACTCTTACAATTCAATAACAAAAAATACAATAAACCCAATTAAAATATGAATAAATTATTTTGGTTGCTATTTTTCCAAAGAAGATAGTACAAATAACCAATAAGCACATAAAAATATATTCAATATCATTAGTTATTAGGGAAATGCAAATTATAACACAAAATTAAATTAAAAAGCGATACCTACAAATTAAAAAATAACTTAAACAAATGATCCAAACTAAGTGTTCACCCAGCATAACTAACTCAGGAAGACACTATTATAGGTGACCCTAAAACGGTGATTTTTGAGTGTTCATAGTCAGGGAGATATACTCTAAGAATATAAATAATTACCACATACAAGCACTTAAACCTCTTTGCTAGTAGTGTTAATATTGTCAAAAGGAAATTGTGTGTGTTTTCGTATAAAACAAAGAATATCAATCATTTGATGGTTAATTATTAGAATTTGAAGTATCAGTGGAAACTCACAGAGAGGGTTTTAAAAAATTTCTTAACTCTATCCACTGAAAAAGCCTACCAGCAATGATTGACCCAGTAGCTATAAACATACCTTGTGCCCAGTTCTCTAAATATTATTTTCTCCTAAGATAAACCAGGATTCCTTGAAAAAAATTATTCCACATTCTAGATCTGGGGAAGTAAAAGAAATTACAGAATGAGACTGTGATTTTTTTTCCATTACAAAGCAAGAAAAACATCAAATACTACAAGGTCCATGTGAAAAAGATTCATCAATAAAGTTTAACAATGTCCTATTTCCACAGGTGAGAAAATGTGAGTATTAATTAGGCTGGTAACTGCAAAGCAGCCATCAGACAAGTTTAAATGCAGCTCATAAGGATGCAAAGTCAACAACAGCAACACATATCAACACACCTCTGGTTGCTATCCTGTGAAATATGCTGAGGAAAAAATTCATTATGTGGGGGGGAAAGCAAGAATTATGCATTTATTCTGCCTTTCCTATATGAACTTATACCTCAATATAACCAAATATTGATAAGAGAAAGCTTCTTTTAACAAAATATTCTATAAAATAAATAAAAAAGAAATGATAGAATAGGGATATTAATAATTTGCAATTCTAATGAATTAATGAATCTAGAAAATGATTATCAATGGCTTCCAAAATACCGTAAAAAGAGAGAAAAATCAGACATTCCTAACAAAAGTACCCTATAAATCTTAAGAAGCAGCCTTACAAAAATAAAATAAAATATAAATTCGACAATGTCTTTAGGTTTAACAATAAATTTACAGAAAATATAGTATGCAAAGTAACATGGTAACTGATACCAGACCTCACCAGGTTCTCAAGTAATTCTATCCATCCTTCATCTAACACATCACCCAAGTGCTTTCAAAATTGTTTTAGAACTTAAAAATCAAAACTTCTCCAATTATATTTATAAACCATCATACTATGGATATCAAAATATAACAAAAATAACACAATGACATAAGACAGTGATGAATTCACTAAAAATGTCATTGAAAATGTCCTAAATAATGTACTAACCAACAATCTTGAAGGACATTAACATAGGAATATATAGTCACCAAATACCTTGCAGTAGAGAAGGCATAGATACCTCTGTAGCTGGTAAGCAAATAATATTGAATAAAATTCAATACCCATTCCTAACTTTAAAATAAAAATAAAACTTCATAACATAGCTATAGATTAAGCTAAAAGCCAGCATTATGCTTAACAGTGAAACACTAAAAGCATCCCTGTTAAAATCAGGAGTAAATCAGGTGATTCTCCCCGTGATTTTTGTCATTATTCTGGAGGTCCTAGCCAGTACAAGTAGGGAAGAGAAAAAAATATGAGGCACAAAATTGGAAAGCATTCAAAATTGTTGTCATTTGCCAAAGATAATAGAGCATATCTAGAAAGCCCAAGAGAGCACAGAACAATTAAGAACAAAAAGAAAACCTAGTAAAGTGGTTGATTACAAAATCAACATAAAAAATTCAATACCTTCCCACTATAAAAAGATCAACCACTTAGAAAACATAATGAGAAAAAGATTGTAATTAAAATAGCAACAAAGAATATACATATAATCATTAGCAAGAAATGTGCTAGTGTTCTACAAAGAAAATTTATAAATGCTAGTGAGAATTGTAAAAATATATATTTTAATAAGTGAAAAGACATACTCTATGTTTGAGGTGAAAAGTCAATATTATAAAGCTACCAAGATTCTATAAAGCTATAAATAAATCTATAAAGTTGTCAAAACTATAAATCTATATGTCTATATTTATGTGAGATTGACATTTTAGAGGGGAAGGAGAGGTAGTCAGGGCACACAAACTGATTCAACAGTAATGAAAAAATAAACATAAAAGTGCATCCAGAATAATTCTGGAGATTTTTAGTATAATAAGGCACAATAATTATAAGCTTAATATTTACACATGAATAGAAGGCAGACAGGAAGGAAATGGAAAAGAGAGCCCAAAAGTAAGCTAAACTTTAGTGTAAGATATGTAAGGCCAGACCAGTTAGGAAAGATGAATTAATCAATAAAGAGTATTTGGACAAATGGCTAATTGTCAGGAAAAATAATGGAAGTTGGATCCCTACTTCATTCTTTGCATCAGAATTATTTTATATGGATCAAAGTTTTTTTAAAAAAAAAAACCTGTAAAATACTAGAATAAACATGAAACGATTTTAAAAATGTTATCATCCAAATTAATCTGTAAATGAAATCCAAAACCGATTAAAAATTCAACAAGATTTTCCATGGAACTAGACAATCTACTCCTAAAATTCCTACAACGCAAAACATGGAATAGGATGAAACTTTTTAATGAAGAAAAAGGTTGCCAACTTGCCCTACCAGATGGTAAAAGTGAAACTCACACCCTCTACCCATTTGTTTCCCTTTCTATAAATACAAATATTTATCCTGTAAGTACTGTCTTTGCCCTCCTTGACCTTAGTTAAACCCTTTGTAAAGTGATGTCAATAAATATCCCAGCATAGTTCTCAGTTTTGTTCAGTTTCTTTTTGTATTTCAGTTATATGCAAGACAAGGATGAAAAACCCCTTTGAAAGCACGAGTGTTCCATGCTTGCTGCAGTCTTTGTTTAAGAGTAATTGAAGCATAACCACTTACTGTGGCCAGAAAGAGCATACTAATTAGCTGTAGGCTGCTGCTGTCCCAGGGAGGGTCTGAAGTGACGCCCACACCACTGCTGAGCCAGGGTCTTCCTTCTGTAAGCACGTCCTCCCCTGGTTGAAAGCGGGCCTGTCCCACAGCGGCTGCCTGGTCGTATTTTCTCCAGTGCTCTATTGACAAATGAGATAACATTTGACACTAACTAGCAATAAAATATGGCTCCCAGTGCTGAGGTGACCGTTGGGCCCTCTCTGTTTCGATGACACATATTATTGAAGGCCCCTTCAAGACATTTTGCCTCCAAATGAATTTTTTTGTTGTTAAAGAGAGAGAATGCATAGAGCAGATTTATGAGCCCGGCCTGTCTGCCTGGGAAACTGGCTGTTCTGACATAATCTGCAGAAGATGCCTCAGGTATTGAATTAACTCAGCCGCAAGAGGCAATCGCATTGGACAGCTGAGCTTTAGTCATTTATCAGCCAATAACAATGCCTAATCCAAGCTGCTTTAGCATGCAAATGAACTGCTGTGATTGGCTGAAAACTGTATGGGGGCTCATTCATTAGTTCATTCATTCATTCATCCATCCCATATTTATTGGACACATAATATTTAATATAAGCCAGATATTATTCTAGGTCCTTAGGACACAGAAGTAAACCAGTAAGGCAAAAACCACTACCTTCAAGGAGCTCACATTCTAATATGACATACAGCATCACATTGCTCTTACTTGTGTGATTAATACTAGCAGGATTCAAATATTAAGCCTGGGTCTCTGCAGATAAGTTGTAGTGGGAAGTGGGACCAGAGAAGGCAATTAACATATATGATCTCTTTTTTAGGTTACTATTTATTGAGTACATAATACTGTGGTAGACCAGTGGAGAAACCACGATTCCGACTAAGTTATAAGTAGAAAGTAGCAGATTCAAAATAGCCCGCCAGCCTGTGAGCCTGTCAAGTCCCTGTTTCCTGTCAGTTTTGCTGCCTTCAACTATTTCATCTCATCCTAATAATACTTGAATATCCACTACTAGGAAATCATGATTTTAGGTTTTACATGGTTTCCTGCCTTTGATGAATTGTTAAGCTCCAAATATTACCTTGCTCACTTTTTGTCATGCCATTTAATCTTAACAGTAATGCCCTGTTGCAGCTATATGCATGCCCACTTTTTGGATAAGGAGACTGAGATTCAGAAAGGTTCAATCAGTTGCATGAGGTCACACTGCCAGGAGGGGATCAGGGCATGGGCAGACCCAGGCCTCCCTGCTTCGCATCTTGTGTTGTGAACAGTGCCCTTAGACGCTGCACTCTACAGCATGCTTTCAGATGCTGCAAGTGGAGCAGGAACGACAGGGCATGGCCCTTGACCTCTAGCAGTTTACAACCTAGTACAGAAATAAAGCATCAACAAATAATTGCAATGCAGAACTATATAATATTAGTGAAAAAAACTCTTAAATCTAGATGACAAATAAAGGTCTACAAAATTAATACTACTATGTTGGTGCAAAAGTAATTGTGGTTTCAGACCATGAATTTTAAATCATTATAACTAGGCTCAAACACATCTTTATAAATCAAAATAAGAACCATTACAATCAACACATTTTCGCCAACAAGAAATAAGTTTGTTTATTCCTGTGCCATAAAAATCCGTGCTTTGGGATTCGACAAACTCTTGTAAAGAGTTTCCTGCATCCTGCGGGTTGTGGAAGTGTTTTCCCTGCACAAAGTTGAGGAGATGCGTGAAGAAGTCGTAGTGGGTTGGTGAGAGATCAGGTGAATACAGCAGATGAGGCAAAACTTCGTAGTCCAATTCATTCAACATTTTTTTTTTTTTTTGAGACAGAGTCTCACTTTTTGCCTGGGCTAGAGTGCCATGGCGTCAGCCTAGCTCACAGCAACCTCAAACTCCCAGGCTCAAGCAATCCTCCTGCCTCAGCCTCCTGAGTAGCTGGGACTACAGGCATGCGCCACTGTGCCCGGCTCATTTTTTCTGTATATATTTTAGTTGGCCAATTAATTTCTTTCTATTTTTAGTAGAGATGGGGTCTCGCTCTTGCTCAGTTTGGTTTCGAACCCCTGACCTTGAGCGATCCTCCTACCTCGGCTTCCCAGAGTGCTAGGATTACAGGCGTGAGCCACCACACCCGGCCCAATTCATTCAACTTTTGAAGCGTTGGTTGTGCCATGTGCGGTCAGGTGTTGTAATGGAGAAGAATCAGGCCCTTTCTGGTGACCAATGCTGGCTGCAGGCATTGCAGTTTTTGGTGCATCTCATCCTTTTGCTGAGCAGACTTCTCAGATGTGATGGTTTTGCTGGGATTCAGAAAGCTGCAGAGGATGAGACCAGCAGCAGACCACCAAACAGTGACCATGACCTTTTGTTGGTGAAAGTTTGGCTTTGGGAAGTGCTTTGGAGCTTCTTCTCCATCCAACACTGAGCTGGTCCTCACCGGTTGTTGTATAAAATCCACTTTTCCTCGCACATCACAATCTGATCAAGAAATGATTCATTGTTGTTGCACACAAGAAGAGAAGATGACACTTCAAAATGACTATTTATTTGATTTTGATTAGCTCCTGAGGAACCCACTTATCAAACTTTTTCACCTTTCCAATTTGCTTCACATACCAAACAACATAGAATGGTCAACGCTGAGTTCTTTGGCAACTTCTTGTGTAGTTGTAAGAGGATCAGCTTCCATGATTGCTCTAAGTTGGTGGTTGCCAACTTCCGATGGCCGGCCACTGCGCTCCTCATCTTCAAGGCTCTCGTCTCCTCTGCAAAACTTCTTGAACCATCACTGCTCTATAAGTTTGTTAGCAGTTCCTGGGCCAAATGCATTGTTGATGTTGTGAGTTGTCTCCATTGTTCTATGATGCATTTTGAACTCAAATAAGAAAATCACTCAAATTTGCTTTTTGTCTAACATCATTTCCATAGTCTAAAATAAATATAAAATAAACAGCAAGTAATAAGTCATTAGCAAAAAAACATAAAGCAAGAAATGCAACTAAAATGATATATAACATAACCACATTTATTTAAAAATGTATTCCAATATCAAACAGCGAATTTCAACGCTAAAACCGCAATTACTTTTGCACCAAACTAATACAAGAAAAGGCAAGCAAGATCATATGCAATGCCCCAAGTAACTGGGACTGTCCCTAAGGGCTACAGATTGCAGTTTACAGGATGGGCTAGTCACTGAGAATTCTTGCTGGTGTAATTTTGCCACCAATTCTTGCCCAAGTTATTTTGCCAGAGGCAAAGTTGTATATATAACCCACCAGAAAGCAGACCTCTGGTTCTTCCACCTCTTCTTATGCCACATGTTCTTCAAAAAAAGCCCTTCTCCACCCTCTTACGGCCCTTACATTTAAGACTTCATGCAAAACCTGCCTCCTCCCAGGGGCCGGGCTGCCCAGGCCTGCTGCAGTGGGAGAGGCTTTCCTCCCCTGGAGGCTGCCGTGGCAGAATTAAAGGGCCCAGTACCAAGCACAAGAGGGGCATCGGTAAATGTTTGCTCAGATGCATCAACTTCCTGCAAATTTCTGGGGAAGCAGAGGTGTCTCTGGACCCGTGAGAAGTTTCCATCATGCTTTCTCATCCTGAGAATAGGAATTAATTTTATTTTTGACCATCTGAAGAGAAGTTTTGTTCGATTCTCTTTCTTCTCCTAGGGTGTGACAAGCTATCTTGGCAGGGCACTGGATGGGGTGGTGTATCTCTCCAGAGGAAGAAATAATTCATGGGATTCTTTTCTCAAATACCTATGAAATCCTCAGAGCCTCGGAGGCCAATTTAACGATTTGGTTTTGCTGTTCTGCTCGGTCTGTTTTCATCACAGAATTATAGAAAGTGAAGTCCCAATGTTGCTGCTAACTTGTAACCTGTCAGTCATCTGTGTTTCAGGTCCCACAACTAATAACGTGGAAGAGGAACTGCATCCTGAGGCTGGTACAAGGGAGGGATTTGGAATCAAACAGAAGAAGTTTGCATCACTGAAACCCCTAGGTGCAATCCTGAGGTCACACCTGATGCTTCTTTTTTCTGACATACAGTCTTCCTGGTCTCCAGGTTGAATCTCCTCCCGTCCACATTCCCGCCGCCAAGCCCCATGCAGCCCACATCACTGCACAGACATATCAACAGCCCCCTCACTCGTCCCCTGTCTTGGGCTGCAAACGTGTGAGTCATCTCTGCACCTGATTGCTACCTGCTGCCGCCATTTCCCTTCCAAAGCTTTAAATAGCCTGAGGAGAGACAAGGGAAAAGTCCTGGAGGAACTGGACCTGTATTGCTTCCCTGTCCCCACAGCTTCCAGCCCCTCACCCTGTCGTGGCACAGAGCGCAGCTACCAGGCCTGTGTCTTCCCCAAGTCTGGTGGCGAGGAAAGCAGGGCTCCCGCAGCGCTCTAGGTTTAGACTGGCTGTCTCCAGGCCTTCCCTGATTGGCTGCCGATGACTGCCAGGGCCTGCCATCGCTGCTCCCTCCTGCCTGACCACCTTCTGCCCCAGCTCAGCACCACCCCGGTCTCAGTGGAGGTGGACACGTGACACAAATTGTCTTTCAAATCCTCTCTGGGAACCTTTGCTTCTCTATGGGCTCATCTGTTGCAGACAAGTCCCACCTGGGGAAAACAGCCCCAAAGGGGCAGTCATGGAAGAGAGATTAATATCTGAATTCCACAAGTTTCTGTTCTGCCCCATCCCAGTGGCTGTGGCCATTGTTCCCAGAGGTGTTCTAGAAGCTTTCCACAGCAATCTCACAGGATGCAGCTTTAGACAGACGCTGAGGAGGTCCATCCCAAGCTTAACCCTGTCAGCTCTGGACCCGGCTGTCCCAGGACCCCCGAGACCGGGAGCTCTGTGTGGCCACTGCGCCCATGCCATCACCTTTCCCAGCGTCTAGCAGAGGCAGCCAGGCCACGACACGCTGTTACATTAACTACTGGAAAACATGACCCTATCACCCTGCTCCCCATAGTAACGTTTCCACTAACCATAAAGAAATGAGCCCCTAAGTCGCATGAGAATAACACAGGGACTTTGGAAGATGTTTTCCTCTTAATAGGAGAGAAGGGGGTATTCCTAATGTAAGACGCTTTGCACCAGAATATGTCACTGGCCAAAGCCAAACAAAAAAAGAGTCACCACACCAGTAGGTATGAATATGCCGTCATTAATATCAGCTGCCATGCAGCAAATTGCTTCCCATGCTTCACTTATGCTCATTTATGACTAAACAGGAGGATTTGCGGAGAGATGCCATAGATGTATTTTACACAGCTCCCTGGAAGCTTTCCTCTCCAGGCTCGGAAGAGTCTTACGTAGGCGCGAGCTGAGGCCGGCTTCGAAGTCGGAGCGGAACCCAAGAGGAAGCCTGAGGGGTGGGGGAGGGAAGGAAAACGGATAAAAGAATTGTCTACCAAGCAGGACCTATAAAAATTTATGAGTCTGAAGCAGGCTTGGATTTATGCATTGAGACAATTTTGTTAAACCAAATGAAAGTTAATCTGTTGTAAATCTTCCCAGTTCTCGGTGATGCTGCAGAAATTCATTTACAGTAATTGAGAATAAGAGGAAACAGAATGAACACAGCGATCCCAATGTATCCTAGGTCACTGTGGACGTGAGAAGGTGCCCTGCCTACATTTAAAAGGATATGTGCCCATGGAGGCACCTGTCACCTCTTCATTCTGACTGCAAGGGGGACAGAGCCAATGTGCTGACCCCACCCCAACCCCAGCTTGCCAGCATCTGCCTTCTGCTGCTTTTCTGTCATCTTCACTTTTGTGCCCAAGCCTTCCAAAGTCTCACCACGATGAGGTCAGCCCCTGCCCCTGGCCTGCAGCATGAGCTCGGCTGCTGGACACCTGCCGATGGCAGATGCCCTTGCCCTGCAGTCACTCTGCTGGGGCGACATGCTCCCACCCCACATGGTTGCCCTGACCCTCCTATGCCCGGAACCATCTCTGTCTGGCTCTGGCCCCAGTATCACCCACTTTAGCCCTGCAGATTGCATTGACTCTTGTTCACTCCAGTTAAGCAATCTGTAGCCAGTTGAGTCCAAACATGGAATCAGTTTATTTTTTCTAATTGCCACTTTTCACCATGCTGTCAAACTCTCTTCTTGTCCTCTGATGACATTCTGTGCAGATCTTATACATCTCAGTCACTTTTGGTTACTGAAAGTCAGCACGGTTGGAACCTGTCTTCTTACCTCCCATGACAAGTGTCCCCTCCCTTCCTGAGCCAGGCATCTGGCCCCCGCAGTGTAGAAGGAGGGGCATGGCCTGCTTTTCCACGCCTGGTTCCTGCCCCTGCTGGAGGTGCGCAGAGCTGCCAGGAGCCAGCCTGAGTCGCTGCCAGCGGTGAGGAGAAGCCGGAGCTCTCTCTGGTCCATCTGGTTCCATCTGGCAGAGGCCTCTGCTCTGCACTGGACTCTGAAGATGGCACGTGTGGCCTTCTTGGGTCTGTGCTCATCTACACCCCAGCTCTTTCCACTGCTGCGACCTCTCTGGTCCCTGCCAGCAGTCCAGGTCCCCACCGCCCCATCCGCGTGGGCCTTCCCCTGCTTGCCTCTGCCTCAGCAGCCCCACGGGTCCGGCTCTCCCTCCTCCATGACCCTCCCTTGCAGCCGACGCTGTCAGGGCCTCCGCATGCCCCATCGCGCACCTAGTCCAAGCACGCTGGCCTGCTTCTGTGCACATGCAACAATCTGCTGCTTTTCACATGCTGCTCCCCCAGCTTGGAACACCCCGACTTTCTTCTCCCCCAGGCTCAGTCCTAACCGCCCTGCAGAGCAGGCACAAGACTGCTTCTCTGGGCAGCCGGGCACACTTCGTGACCATCCACCCACTCTACGGGATCATTGTTCCCTGAATTTGTGTAGCATCCTGCTCTCCCTTCCCTTTAGGTAGGTATCATATTGTACTGTCTTTGGCAGCTTGTTCATTTTCCCAAGTCAACTGTGCCTTCCTTGAGGGCTGGGACCAACCATGTTTAATGCTCATGTTTAAATACAACTGTGCATCTAGTTCGGTTCTGTACATGCACTCATTGCTAGTGTGCTAAATGAATGAATGACTGTGGTAGTCTGAGAAAAATGAATGACGCTGCCTGGATTCGGCTTATAATCAACTTTTGGTCAGATGGGAGGGGGATAATGTTGAGATGGGAATGAACTGGCGCCCGGCAGAGAGTGTGAGTGAGGGAAAGGGCTGAGAGTGAGACAACGAGGAGTGGTGGGAACGGGCCACGGGAGTAAGTGTGAACACTCCGCCCAGGCAGCGCTGGCCAACTGCCACACTGAGAAAATGTGTTCCCAGAGCTGCCCGATCTGATGCTTCAAGAGAAGACAGAAATGCAGGTTTCCAGGTAAATTTTCTGGATTTTTAAGACACATTGCCTTTTATGAGCCAGATCTGACCTATGTGCTCTGTTTGTAACCGTGACATAAACACTTTTAAGGAGTATATAACTGAGCAGACAGAAGTAATGGGCACGGCGCCACACGGAAGCCTTCCCCAGTGGAGCCCAGCGGGACCTGACCCATCTCCTAACAGCATGCGCGACGCCCAGTATCAGCAGCTCTGGGTTCTAGGTTGAGATCTACCCAATAATAGCGTGTTCACAGGGATCTGTGCATTTCAGATCAGTTCCATGTCGTTTCCTGTTAGATTCTGAGTATCTGGCATAGAGAGAAGGGTGTTCACCACGGCCCATGCAGCGCCACGGATCAGCCCCTCCCAGGAGTGCATCTGCGGGTAGATCCTTCCCTGAGTTTCTCTCCCTGGCTATGATTGGCTGGACCAGGAATGGCAAATATTTTAGGTCATAGGAAGGCACCCTATGAACAGAGAATGGTGCGAGGCTCACCCAACTGGCTCCAGCTTAGGATGGGACACCCCACACATTGGGAAATGTGGACTCACCATCCATCCGCACAAGCAGCGGGCCACAGCCCACACCTGGACCCCAGGTCTGTGCAGGACACTCAGCTGCAGCAGAGTCCTAATCCCGGCAATCCCCGGTGCTCTAGATAAAAGTGGGTCCACAGGAGCCCTCAGGCTGGAAAACACCATGGCCCCGAGGGACAGACGACCGAGGGCTGAGGGCGTTTCCATTGCTCCACATTTCTCAGGCTCCCTACAACTGGGGCTCCCAGAGAAAACACAGGATGCCCAGCTCGTATTTGAATTTCGGATAAACAACAAATAATTTGTTGGTCTACCTAAGTTCCATGCAGCTGGGACTTGAGCTCAGCTCTTCAGGTTTCGACTTCAGCTCTTTCTCTCCTCCCCTTGGTCTTCCCCAAACAAAGCTGCTGACCGGTCGGAGGAGACGGTGTGGGCTGAAAGTGCACAGAGGGCCACCCGGTCCATAATCCCTCAGGAAAGCCTGGTAGGAAATAGCAGTGGGGTGACAAGATGGAAGGCTGCGGCCTGGCCTGGGCTGATGGCTCACGTCCTTCCTGCGCTTGGCACCTCACGAGGCCTTTCGGGTCCTGTACAAAGTCCAGCGGGGCAGATGGAAACACATTACAGCTTCCTGTGTGGCCTGGGCAAGGTTCGGAACCTTCTGTGCTGTTTTATTTTCTGCACAACAAGGCAGTTTGACCCTCCGGCGCTAAGATCTCTTACAGCTCTGACACTCTGTGCTGCTAAGTAGATTTTTGGGTTCTGGTCCCAATTTTACCACTTCCTAAAGATTTAGCTCAGGAAAGGCCCTAAGTTTTTCCCCTCTAGAGGCACTAAAGAGGAGAACTGGGAAGTTGGTTTCAGGTAATAAAACCTAAAAGTACCAGAGGGTCTCTAAATGTGCGTCAGCTTCAGCACCAAATGGAATTGTGCTGGGAACAGAAGAAGACGCCTCCCCTCCCTTGCCCGCCCAGCCTCCTGGCGCCTCCCTCCTCAGCCCCTTGCAGAACAGCTGGAGTGCAGAGGGAGATGCTCCCCAGCGCCCCCGAAACAAGGGCGCTTTCTGGGTGCAGACCTCCTAGCGGCAGCAGCCTCTTCCTCTCTTCTCCCTGAAGTGTGAGAGGAAAGGCCATTCTGAAGCAGTGGGCAGCAAACCGGAACTCAAGCTTCCAGAGGAAAAACCTCCCTGCAGGAAGTAAATCTCTCCCAATGGAGACTGGCCCTGAACACGGCAGGCCACACACTGAGGGAAGGGTGGAGAGAACACAAACCACAGCCTGTGCACGAGAGGCTTGTGGCTGTCAGACGCAGTAATCTAAAGACCTCACTGTACCAGAGAGACATACGTCCCTGCTTCTGTGCGGGTGGAGGGAGAAGACAAATTAATATTTATCAGATTCCAGCAATAAACTGCACTTCATACATGTTTTCTTATTGCATCCTTAACAATTCTGCAAAATAGATATCAGTATTTCACTATTGCTGTCTATATGAAAATAAAATAGAAATAAACAGGAATCTCATAGGCATATGTTGTGTGAGATGCCATGGATGAGGTGAGATGCCCCTGAACTTCAGGATTTAGATAGCAAGCAATGGAATCGGAGGGCAGCGCAGGGAGGCAGGGAGTGGCGGAGATTTGAGGAGGAAAGGAAGAAATAATTGCAGTGTACAGGAATGGAACGTAATTCTAATTCCCTGGAAAAACAAATGAGGGTTTGGTGCCCATGTGCACTGAATTTATGAGCAAGCAGCTCCTTTCTGAGAACAGAAGAACTAAAGAAACCCACAGTGAGACCCCTCTGTCTCTTGCAGGACAGGGGAGTTTCTGGGAGCACTGGGCCCTGCCTGAGTTAACGTCGAGTTAATTCAATAGTTCAATGTACCTTTGTAGTTAGGATACTTTACCCATATATCAAATTAAACTAAGAGTTCTTGGAAAGGGGTACGTGTATATGCTAACCTGGCCACATTTCTCAAAACTAATTTCATTAGAAAGTTTATTATGATGTTTGCTGTCCCCAGTGTATTTAGTTGGGGAAACTGAAGCCCAGAAAGGTTAAGACACCAGCCCAGTTCAGCATGCTCATAAGTGGAAATTCAGAGCACCGTCTCCAGTGCCCCACCCTCAATGCCCACACAGGCTGAGCTCGCTGGCCCTGGCAAGACCGTCCCTCCCCAAATGATAACTTGTTGACAGACTGAGGTCTACCATACCACACATAAAAACATGAATTTTAAAGAGCAAATTTCTCTATGGTGGTTATGGCATTCACAATTCAAGTCTCATTAATAATCAGTGTTTCTTTTAAAATGAGTTTATCAGGTGAGAGTGAGTGCTGATGTTACGAGAGGCAGTGAAGCATGAACATGCCCATGGATTCCTGTGAGTGTCTGATAACAGCCCTCTCACACCACCTGTGCGCCCTGTAATCCCATTCCGTTCTGACACTAACTTCCCAGCGTTAGTGTAGACCCCACACACGAAGGGCAAAGTCTTCCGTGTGACTGCCCTCACTTCAGACACCAGTTACAAGTTTCAGATGGCCTCAAACCACCCCTACTTCTGCCCATCCAGCTACAAATTCCAAAATACTCTGTTTCCACCCCACTGGGAAGACTGCAATTTACCTCTGATGCTAACCACCAGAGTTAGTGTCATATCCCACAAGGGGCTTCGTCCTTCCCAAGACTGACCTCCCTTCAGATGCCAGCTTCATGACCCAGGGGCAACCCACACTTCTGGCTGGCTGGCTATAAATTCAAGGCTTCCCACAACCCTCCCAGTTTTGAGAATTTACTGAAATGGCTCACATACTCACTGAAAGTGATATACTCATGATTATAGTTTTATCACAATGGAGCTGGATCTGGAACCGCCAGACAAAGAGAGTAAAGCACAAGGTCTGGGAGTGGGGGGTGGGTCCTTCATGCTCTCTCCTAGCGGGACCAGGGTGTGTCGCCCTCACAGCACATCAAATCAATGCAGCTAGGAAGCGCCAGAGTCTCGGTGTCCATAGTTTTTATTGGAGTTCCATTACATAGGCATGCTTGATTAAATCACTGGCCATGTGATTGAATTCAATGTCCAGCTCCCTCCCCTGTCTCAGAGATCAGAGGGTTGAAAGTTTCAAAACTCTAATCACATGGCAGGGTTGGTCTTTCTGATGAACAACTCCCTTCCTGTAGCTATTGGGGGTGGAACTCACCAAGAGTCAGCTCATTAGCAAAACAAACATACCAATCACTAAAGACATTCCAAGCATTTCTGAAGCTCTGTTCAGGAACTGGAGGCAAAGACCAGATATATTCTTTGTCACACCACACTATGAGATGGAGAAATAGCATCAAAAAAAAAAAAAAAAGGCACCCAGAAGGGGAACCAGAGGCTCTCAAATTTGGGGAAACAATAATGAGTGAAAAGAGATATGTTTCCTGCCTGAGTCCAGTAGCTGCAGAGAGTCAAAATGGTGTGGTGCTTATTACACAGCTCTGGCTCTGCCTCTTACTAGCTTCGAGACTTCAGATAGGCAAACTTTGTAATCTCTCCGGGCTTGTTTTCTACATATATTTAATGGTGCTAGCAATAGACCTACCATCACAGTCTTGTTATGGAGACTTAACAAGATAATCCATGAAATGTTCTTAAAGCAGTATTTGGCTGATAGTAAGATCAGCATCATCCTCCTCATCATCATCATTATGATCATTATTATAGTGGACAAGACAGACATGGAATGTCTGTGAAATAATAATTACATAATTCCCTATGCAATCAAGGAAAGTAAGTGGTATTACACATATGTTTTTAAAGTTATGAGTCATAACTCAATGATGAGTCATAAAATCTGTTTAGTGAGTTACCACCAGCGTTTTTGGGTACTGAAAAAGAAAAAATAGAATAGACAATAGCAGACAGCATTTCTTCCTAAAAAAAATCCTTTGCATTACAGGTGTGTGCATGTATATACATGTTGTAGTGAGTGACAATGGAAAATGCAGTTCTTCACTTAGGCCGTTATTTCAGTTTACTACACTGTGATCTGTTTTACTGGACTGTGAGCTCTTTGAAGGCAGGATGGCATGACAATCATCTTTCAATTTCTAAAAGTCAAGTATAGGGCCAGGCACAAAATAGACATCAGTAAATGTGTATGCATTAAAAAGAGATGGATGGGCGGTGGATACACTTGGATCCCAGATGTCCTCATTGAGTATGGGATACAAACCAATGTTTTTTAAGTCTCTTAAAGAGGAGACAGAAAATAGGCAAGTCCTGGACCCTATCTCTAGACTTGCATGTAAATCAAACCTTAAAATGATCAGAATTCAATCAAGAGAGTATCTTTTCTTTTATTCAATAAATATTAAATGAGTATCGACTATGTGTCTAGCACTGTTCTAGGAACGGAAGATAAAGGACTGAGCAAAGAACCTTTCTTGGTGGAACTTAAGTTCTAATGAAGCAAAGCAATGAAAAAAGCAATTAGATATATAATCAGATAAAAATGCCAGGCTACAAAGGGCTACAAAGAAAAACAAAGCATGAGGAGGAGGAAGAGTGACTGGAGCTGCTCATCTAGATACCAAGGGCAGGGAAGGCCTCCAAGGAGCTGATAGTAGAGCACAGTCCTAAATGAGGTAGAGTTGAGCCATACAGGTACCTTGGGAAAGAGTATTGCAACCAAAGGAAATACAAGAACAAATATCAGGAGATGGTTTGTGCCTGATGCATTTGAGGAAGAGCAAGAAGGTCGCTGTGGTTGAAGGTGAAAGATTGTGCGTGTGTGTGTGTCTGCACATTCAGGTACCCGAATGCTAGTCTTGATAAGCTAGGGAAAGAGAGTGATGCCACCTTGGAGAGAAAGGAGACAGTGTGCAGTGATGACCGTTATGTACCAATGTCAGTTTATTCCTTCACCTAACCCTCACGACAGCCACCGTGACAACAATAGCTAATAATGTACTGATTAGTATTTTAATCACTTGTATATAGAAACTCATTCATGAGAAATCTGTGAAGCTTTATAGAGAACAGGCTCAGAGATTTAAAGTGACTTGCCCAAGTGATGTAAGCCAGGAACAGGCAGACTTGGTTTTCAATGATTGATGTGTGGCCCCATTCTGGTCACCCCACCACACTGGCTCCCCATGCAGGGAACATGGAGCGGGTATGTCACACTGTGTCATACTTGGGTAGATCTGGGGAGGGGGAGCGGGGGTGAGAAGGAAGGGACATTTCAGGTTTAATGGCTTAGATTGAAGCCAAGTGGGTTGGGGGGAGCGTAACTTGTTGTTCCCCAAATCCAGCTCTCCTTTTTTTAAAATATCTCTATTTAACTAGACATCTACATCTCTCCCTGTGTTTTCCTCAAACCGGTTTCAGCCAGCTCTAAGGCAGAGCACATCACTTGTCAACAAACCTCACAGGATATGTGTGTGGGTGTATATATTAAAAGAGATTTGTTATAAGAAACTGGCTCAATGATATGGAAACTAAGAAATCCCAAAGTCCACAGTCAGAAAGCTGGAGATCCAGATTCAAGTCCAAAGGCAGAAAAGACGAGGTCTCGGCAGTCAGTAAGATCCCCCTTCCTCCCTGGGAGGGTGAGAAGTTTCGTTCTATTCGGTCCTTCAACAGATTGGATGGGGCCCACCCACAGTAGGGAGAACAATCTGGTTTACTCAGGCTACCAATTCCATGTTTATCTCATCCAGAAACACCTGGAATAATATCGGACCAAATGTCTAGACACCCTGTGGCCTAGCTAAGTTGACACGTAAGATTAACCATTACAAGAGCACCCTGTCAACGTGGCTCCCGTATACAGCTCCTTACACCATACTTAATTGCCAAATAAAAACAATATCAAGGTCATGATTCAGCCTGTGTACAACCGCAAGTGTACTAACTCCTCCAGAAGAGACAGTAAAGTCCGTGAGTGTTGTTTGTCCTTCGCCTTGATATCCGTTATTTAAGTACTATGATGTAAAATTAACAATACTTAAATATCATTATATAAGAGCAATACATCTTATGTTACATGGTAAGATGATAAGAGACCAGAAAAAAAGACACTTTACATATACATTTACATATATAAACACATACACACACAAACATTCACAACAAAATAAGGAGGAAATGCCCATGACAGTTTCAGTCCTTGTTTCTATAACTGGTCGTATGAGTGTAGCTGGGGTTAAAGAAGAAATCATCCAGTGATACTTGTTAGCGCACAGTAAGGAAGATCTTATTCAAGACCGTTGCCATAGGTGTAGGGACCAGTATGATGGGATTTTGCAGCTGGGGAGAGAGGTCGGGCTCAACTCCGACAGCATGGGCTAGTGGGAACTGACAGCTGCAGAGCAGGGTGGGGTCATGGGTGGAAAGTGACTAAGAGGAAACATCAGGGTGAGGGGACTCTTCTTGCTGAGGACAGGCCAGGGGGTCAGACACACCTGGGGGTCCTGGGGGAGGAGGAACCTGATCAGATATCCAGAGTGATCAGATATCAAGGATGGGGGTTCTTGCTAAACAGACTTAGCAGGGTTCTTTGCTAGAACTGGAATTTACAAGGAAGCACACAGATGGCCCTAGGAGAAGGTTCAGGAGCCTGACTAAGGTTTGGCTGAGCCAAGAACCTTCATCACAGGTATTTATAACCACCTTCCTCCACCCCCCATTCTGCATTCCCTTTGCTGTAAGCAGGCACCGCAGCTGGTCCTAGCTCTTTACCTGATGGGGTCTTTTGTTCCTTTGGGCTGCTATAACAGAATACCACAGACTAGGTGGCTTAAACTCTGTAAATTCATTTTTTTTATAATTCTAGAGGCTGAGATGTCCAAGATCAAGGATCCAGAAGATCAGGCGTCTGCGGAGGGCCTCTCTCTAGCTTGCAGACAGCCGTCTTCTCACTGTGCTCCTCATGGCGGAAGCAGACAGAGAGGGCTCGCTCCTGCGCCTCTCACTGTGACAGCACTGAACGCCCTGATGAGGCTCTGCTGTCAGGACCTAATCACCTCCTAAAACCGTCACGCTGTGGGTTCATATTCCAACATAGGAACTGGGGGAGGGCAGGACACCAACACCAGATCCCTAATAGAACACCGAATAGAGCAGGGATCCAAAGCTTTATTCCTGAAGAGTCTGGGCCATTCGCAGTCCTGCCTGGATTGGGTTGCTTTAGTTTTCTATTGACCTTAACCACAGGACATGACAGTAACAAGAGTTGTCCTAAAGGGTCTCCTGTATCCCAGATACCGTCATCTTTGTCTCCGTCGTGGAGCAGTGGTCCAATGTCCCCTGGCAGTCAGGATCAGTCACCCCAGCCAGCACAGGAACCCCCTTCTTTACCTGTTGATTCGGAGGCATGAGGAGCCCTAGGTGGCCGGGTGTCAGTCTCAAATCCAGTTTAATGGAATCATTGTTGAGTTTTTTGGTGGAAGCATTTCTCCCTCCAGAACTAAGACTTCTGGGCCAGAAGAACAGCATGCTGTGTGGAATACCACGACTATGGATGAAGCACTCTGCGAGTACAGGAATGAGAGTTTCAGCAGAAGCATTGCATGTGAGAAGGTAAATCCGCATCCAGAGTGTCTATTCCAGTAAGACCAAAATGCTGCCTCTTCCATGATGGAAGTGGCCCAATGGAATCAACCTGCCACCAGGTAGCTGGCCGATCACCTCAGAAAATGGTGCCATTTGGGGCCTCAGGGTTGGTCTTGGCTGCTGGCGGGTTGTACGCTCGGAGTGTCCAGAGCCAAGTCGGCATTGGTGAGTGGAAATCCCTGTTGCCGAGCCTGTGCACAGCCTCCATCCCTGCCACCATGGCCACTTTGTTCATGAACCCACTGGGCAACAATGGGGAAATACAACTGGAGATGTGATACCCAGCGGTTTCTGAGGAAAACGTGTCCAGAGGAGGATTTCTTCAGAGGAGGGCTTCCTCCCTCTTGTTGTGGACCCGGAGACCTGTAGGTCTGGAACCTGTCAGCAGCCAACTCGCAACCACAGCGGGCAGCTGGGCCAAGGCAAAGCAGAAGGAGAGAAGGAAACCAGGTCCTGCTAACTCTCCTGAGCTGCCGAGTACCCAACCCTGGGCCCAGAGCCTCTGTGGACACTGCAAAGCCAGTTATCATTTGAGCTAATTGAGTCTGTTTGTCTGCTTCTTGCAACCATATCCACTTGCATCTTACCTAATGCAACTGCAGGGGCCCCGGCCTCACCAAACTATTAGCCCTGCATCATTCATTCATTCATCCATGCATTCATTCAATAAATAGATCACCTACTTTGCATCAGTTACTTCTGAGAGCTTGGAATAGAGTCCCCAATAATACATGGAATACATGAGCCTTGTCTTTAAGCTCAGAATCTCAAAATAAATACAGAGACATTTTATAAAAATAAGAAAGGATGCAAGATAGTGAGACGAGTGCCAAAAGAAGGTGGTATAAGATACAGAGTGAGATGAAGAGAGTGCTAATCAGCTCTGCCTTAGGTGGAGAAAGGAATGATCCCAACAGCCTCCCCAGAAATGTGGTGCTACTGGGTCTTCCACATCGAGGAGACGTTTTCTTCAGGCAGAAAGGCGGGCAAAGGAACTCTCGAAAGAAAAACAGGCATGTTCAAGGTGTGACATAGCAGGAGACAGCTCAAGGGACACGAGCAAGGTGGTGTGACAGAGTGTGTGGACATGAGAAGAGAGATGTTGGGAGCCCAAGCTGACTAGCTAACAAAGGCAGGGTGGGGAGGGCTTGGGCGCCGCCATTACAGAGACACTGCAGGGTTTTAAGCAGTAATTTTCTGTTCTAGAGGTTCTCCCAAGGTCACCCTTCCTCCAGAAAGTCTTCCATGACTGCTTTTTCAATGAACCTTGAAATGTATTCTGTGCAATTTGGTAGCATAGAATGCTAAGGCACAACACTGGGACCCAGCACCCCGAAAGGCCTAGGAGTGGTGTCTGGGTCTCACTTCTCTCCCTGGAGCAAGTGGGCATTTCATGGAGATTGGCCAATTTAAATTGAGTTATCCAGTGGCATTTGCCCTTGAAATAAATTAAGGAGACTCCTTTGATTTATTATCATCATTAGGGCTCTTTGTGATGTAATGCCAAGGAGACACTTGCAAGAAAGAAGCATTTATTTTATTTTATTTGATACATTAAATTTTACATTCATTTTATATGAATACAGTATCACCCTCCTTAAAGTCTGGCACTGGACAACTTGTTAAATGATTACAAGATTTTTATTATTACCTTTGTCAGCTTCTTGATTATTTTTCTCAGGCCTGGAAGAGGGTAGCAAGCACCAGAAACATCTGTGCATCCTCCACTGCTGGTCTGCAAAAGGCCCTGATGGCTCCTCTATTCCTACCTCAGTGCCTTTGCTTAAGCTCTTCCCCTTAGAGAAGTGATCTTCTTTCTTTTTGCCTCTAGGCTTTTGTTGATCAAAGCCAGGTCAAGCCCCATTTCTTTCATGAAGTCAGGTTGGACTAAAGCCCAGGGCTGGCTGTGAGAAGACCCAGTTGTGTGAGTTTTGCCAAATCACTTGAGATGGCTAAACCTCAATTTCTCCAATTGTAAAATGTACTATTTCAACAAATCAATTCACTGAGCAATTAATATAAAGTTTAAATTTTAATAGATGCTATTAACACATAGGGATAATTAAGATACTATCTCTTTTCTGAGGAATTTACAAACTGAATGGGGAACGACATATAGATATATGTACATAGGTAATTGCAGCAGGTAGATATTATTGCACAGTATGAAAGATCATGTCAATGATTTCCAAAAATGCATCAAACAAATATTCTGTCATTCTGTGCTATCATAGTTTATTCAACATTTTATATTTAATTCATCATACAGTTTATGTGGTTAAACTTCTTTCTTCGATTCAGTTAAACTATAAATGTATCTTTAAAAAAACATTTGCAATATACATTTAAGTTGACAAAGATTTCATTGGTGATGGCTAATGAAGTCATCACATTAAATCTGTGAGCTAAGTTATCCTTCTGGAAGGAAAGCACCTTGCCCAATGTCATTCAGATAAGTGACAGAGCCCCAGTCCAAGGCTCACTAGTGCTCTTTCTGTCTCTACCACGATGCTTGGTTCTCACCCCGTAAGTCAGGGTTCCGACATTAAGCCACTGTCCTTTGCTCTGCCTGTCCCAGCCCCAAATTACCTTCCTGTTCTACACAACTTTTAGCCCAAAATTTCCCTCTTTTTGCAACTTGCTTGCCTCGTCAGAACAGGCGTGCCTCTCCTCTCTACGTCAGACCTTCATCACACACTGTGCTATGCCCCGCATCGCCCAACCCCCATCAGGGCTGTTCTCTCTTGACTCTTCCTTCTCAGTGGCCCCTTCCCTCTGCTCACTGGAAAGTGCCCAGGCCCCATTCATCCACAACCCGCCATTCATCCACAACCCGCCATTCATCTACAACCAGTCGTCCATCCACAGCCAGCCGTCCATCCACAGCCAGCCGTCCATCCGCAGCCCGCCGTCCATCCGCAGCCCGCCGTCCATCCACAGCCAGCCGTCCATCACAACCCGCCGTCCATCCACAGCCAGCCGTCCATCCACAGCCCGCCGTCCATCCACAACCCGCCGTCCATCCACGGCCAGCCGTCCATCCACAACCAGCCGTCCATCCACAGCCAGCCGTCCATCCACAGCCAGCCGTCCATCCACAACCAGCTGATACCCTTAGCTGAGTGACTGCGCAGTGGGGGACAAAGGTGGATAAGACACGGGCTTTCCCTCAAAGAGCACAGGACATAGTCTTGGAGTCCAGAGCATAACATTACTCCCCTCAAGGCCACTCTTGCTCTTACTAATGTTGGGTGGAGATCAAGAGAAGATCACAGTTAAACCACTTTGGTACCAGGCTTACGGGCAGCAACACCTTGCCCACAGCGGCACTCGCAGTCCGCACGGCAGTGTGTGCTGTGCATTGACGACGGATCCGTTTTGCTCTTGTGTAATAAGGAAAGCTTTAAAGCACTGAAAGCTTGTTTTACTTTCCAGGAAGCTTTAGGAAAATATAATAACTCCTACTAAGGACTTGTTAAAAGGTCACAGATTTGTAGTAACTTATTAGCTGAACGTACACACTGCAACTGCAGAGATAAAAGTAAAAGCTTTTGCCTGTCGGCTAAAGTCGACGCTCGGCTGTGTGCGTTCATCTGTGGCTGTCGACTATAGTCGACGCTGGTACTGAAGTGGTTAACAAACTGAGGACCATGACAATCCTGGCCAAAGACCCCACCACACACTTCAGACTGGTCCACTTGCCACTCCCCGTAATCGTCTCAGTAATAATTTATGCTCCAATCCAACTGCATGCTATTCTCTGCACCCTCTTTGCCTTCCCTCATGCAGGCAGCCCCTTCTTCAGAGACCTTAGGCTGTTCCTCAAAGTACTCCGCCTGTCTCATGAGGAGAGGTCACTCTTTATTTTGCAAAGTGGGAGGGCTGGGCCCATGTCCACTGACGTTCTGCTCAGCCTCACACGCTTGCGGAGAAGAAGGGCCCTGCGCCCTAAACCAGAAAGAACACAGTGCTCCTTTGCTAATTTAGCGTCTTTCCACCATACCCTGGCCCACCAAAGAAAAGTCCTGGAAGGGATGTCTCCCTTTACAGTGTTGTAATTTGTGATGTAACAACATCAAGGTACAAGCAGTAACTGTCTTTGGAGACATCAGCATATAAGCCCACTGGGGGGAAGGATGACGCTGCCGTGGGGGCACTGGCACGCCTTGCGAAGAGCGGCCGGCCCCACCAGGGAGGTTCGATGCCCTGAGAGGTCGGCACCTGCACACCTGAGGCCCTCGGGCACAAGCTCGGGCACACCAGCAGCGACTACTTTAATCGTAGGCTGTCTGCTGACCAAAGAAGACCAAGAAATGGCCACCCCTTCCCCACATATAACAACCACAGCCACGGTAAGAGATGAAAGGGGAAAGATCCAGTACTACAGAAGCATATGATCGGGGGCGGGGGGGGGTTGACAATCAGTCTGAGGAAGGGAGAGAAAACAGTTTTAAGCTGAAAACTACCAGAGAGCAGGAATTAGCCCAAAGAAGGAAGGAGAGAGTTTCCAGAGCACAAGCATGGCCAAAGGCCCTGGGGCAGGAAGAACCGGCGCCTTCAGGAGCTCCCAGACGGCCAGAGGCAGCGGTGAGCTCAGAGGCTGAGGCATTCAGCAGGAGCCGCATCCATGCAGGGCCTTAGAAGCCAGGCTATGGATTTTGGACTAGATTCTAAAGAAACAAAAGGTGATTTAAAGCTTTGGGGCAGGATGTTCAACGATCAGATTTCCTTTCGGAAACGCTGCTGTGGGGAGGAAAGTGTTCTCAGCCGTCCTAGCTTTCCTGACCAGGTCTGACAGCAAAACCGGCAGAGACACACTAACAGGAGAAGGCACGCAAATCTATTTACAAAAAGTGTTACATGACAGGGAGCCTTCAGCAAGGAAGACCGAAAGACCCAGGGAGAACTGTCTATTTTGTACTGGGGTCTGATGAGCAGACAGCGGTGCAGAAACGCAGCTGGACAAGGGGGTGTGGTCAGAGGTGTGATCTGACAGCAGCAGACGGAGGGAAACCTGGCAGGGCTTGCCTGTTCAGATGTTTCTTGGCCCCTCCGTGTAGCGTTTCTTCCCCTGAGTGCAGGACAGGACCTCTGAAATGAGGGTCTTATGACCTACTTCAGACAAAGTAGGTCAGAGAATGTCTTTATGGCCAGCTCCTCCACGGAAAGGCAGGGGAAGGGCAGAGCAATATTTCTAGCTTCACAGCTTGCTGTAGGGAGGCGGAGTGCTAGTTTCTGTGGCCCGCCTTGGGCAGGAAAGGGAGACAGGCGACAGGAGGGTGCGGAAGGTCAGAAAGACCTTGCTTCTGTGCCCCTCTCCGCCTTTCCACGCACAGCACTCACACGCAAGGCCACAGCTGGGGGCATCACGTTTGAGCCTGATGGTGGCTCAGATTCCTGCACAGGGAACAGGTGGAGTGGGGATAGTGGGCTCAGGGTGATCCGTTAGGAAGACATGACAGTGGTTAAGGAGAGAAAGAGGCTGGCCTGGACTCTTCCCTGAGAAGGCATGAGCTGGGTGACCCTCCTGGCCCCTTTCTGTCTGAGGCCCAGCCCAGCCCCCTGCAGCCCCCACGTGTGTCCATGGGGTTCTCGAGGTGTTCTGAGAGCAAGGCACTTATGAAGGGGTGGGGACAGGCCAGAAGGACAGTCTGGGTCCACAGGAATGGATAAAACATGGGGCTGCTTTGAGGCACGAGAGCACTTGGAGGATTAAATGAGAAGAAGCGTATTAACACTTTGGTATGAGACCTGAATGGAAAAAAAAAAAAAACAACTCTACAAATACTGGTTAGCATTGCTTAATTCTACCCCGCTTCCATGACCTGCACTGTGGCTCCCCTTCATCTGACGGCTTCCCAGTCTATAAGCAGCGTCCGTGTCCTTCAGAGAGACAAGACTCCAGCCGGAGAACTAACGTGTCTCTAAGCCTGGCTGGGGCCACAGCCCCAGGACTGCCGGGCTCTGGCTGTCACACACCTGCTCAGGGTGCCTTCCAGTGGGTGCAACAGCCTGGACACATGCTCAGGGGGAAACAGGATTATTCAAAAAAATGAAGTGAGATGGAAGATGGAAACAAGGTGGAGAAGGAGGCAAAGAGACCCACGAACACAGCCCCTCTCATTTCTGAAAGAAAACAAGACTTGGGCTGCACTCCCACCCCCCGAGCCTCTCCCCAAGGCCCCGAATGGAGAAGCAGGTGGAGTGGAAAGGCAGAAGGGAGTGTGGAATATTTTTGTTTGCTGTCTTGGCTTTGGAAAGCCAAAAAAGAATCCGCCAACTGTGATTCTAGTCCTGATTGCAAAATACTCTGTTATTTAGCTTTGAGGCTACAGTTAGCAGATTGTCAGTTTGGCCTCGCAGTGAAGCAGCAGCCAAAAAAGATTAGATATTTTAATTTCCTGAGCAGGTGCAGGTATCAGGATTGGTTTAGAACATCTGTGAAAAGGGAAGCAGAAATGGGAAGGATAGCAAGGGCTGATGCATGTGCGCCTGGTGGGGTGGGCCCGGCAGAGGAGGACGAGAGATGGAGCAAAACCAGGGGGTGAAAGCTCATGAGAGAGGAGACCCAGGGACAAGACAAGACGAGGGGCCAGGGGAGACATTGGTCAAAGGGCACAAAGTGTCACTTAGGAGGAATAAGATCTATTGCACAGCATGGTGACTACAGTTAATAACAATGTGTTGTACATTTCAAAATTCCTAAGACAGTAAATTTGAATGTTCTCACCACAAAAGAAAATGACAAGTATGTGAGGTTATAGATATGTTAATTAGCTTGATTTAATCATTCTACAATGGATACATCTAACAAGACATCACATTGTATCACGTCAATATAAACAATTATGATTTGTCAATTAAATAAATTTTTAAAAATAAATGATTAATTTTTATAAAAATAAATGATTAAATTTTAAAAAATAAATTTTAAAAATAAATGATTTTAAAAAAAAAGAAACAGAAGAAGGCAGCAAAAAGCGGCCTGGAGTGACTGCAGAGAAATTACTAAAAATTCTAGGCTCAAAGGGAGAAAGCATGCTCGGTGCATTTGCTCCTTGGGTAGACTCAATCTCATGCATTGTCACGGTCAACCCCAAACCATAATGGCCTTTGTGAAAATGTGAAAAGATGCTGTGCCCGGAGGCCAACGAGGCCACTGCCCTAACTGGCCCGGGTGAGCCCGCGCGGGCTGCATTCCGCCTTCGCCTGCGCACCGCCGCGCAGGTCCCAGCACGCACACCCACGCCTGGTGGTCCTGCTCCTGTTACAAAATCGGTCTTCAGTAAGGCAGCAGGACTCTGAAATGTTGAGAAAGAGACATTCTTTCTTGAGAAAGAAGGAAGCAGTGTGTGTGAGGAAGCAGCAGGTAGAATAATGCAGGCCCACAAACATGGCTATGGAGATGCCAAACGGTCCGGAGCAGGCATGATGGCCCTGCCTCAGACGCCATGTGTCATTTAGCACACTGCATGGCTCCAAGTGGGTGCTCCTCAACACTAACTGCCTTTCCATATCTCTTTCTCCCTCACACCAAACTCTAGTAATGGGAATAAACTTGAAGTTTCCAATGTACAAAAGTAGAAAAGTCATTCTCCTACTGTTAAAAAAAAGAAAAATATTGGTAAAACATCAAATTAATGACTTTTCATGAATTCATTAGAGAACTGAGGTCACAAAACCAGCTGAGAATCTGGAGAAAGAGTCACCTTCCGAGGGAAATGAGACGCAACAAGGTACTTCAGCACACCAGTAAAATGATTCAGCAAGAACATTTTAATAAATTACTGGGACCTGAGTGCAGCTAATGTGAGAGTGTGAGCCCTGCAGGCCACAGACACAGAAAGTTCCGGACCCTCTGGCAGGTTTCCTCCAGGTTTCTCATGAAGTGCTCGCAGGGAAATCTGGGGAGAATCCCCTGGCTGGGGGTGCAGAACAGTAGTCACTATGAGATCTGTTCACATCCGTTGCTCTATTTTTCCTACAGAACAGAAATCTTCATCAATCTTAATTAATCAACTTAATTAATTGAAGAATAACAACAAACGTAAGGGGGGAAAAGGTAGGTTTCCTCCTAAGAGCACTAGAGAAAGCCTACTTCAGCCACGGAAAGGGACCAAGAAAAAGAATCCACCCATAGAAGAGGGGCAGGAATACCTGCTACACCCACCGTCAGCTCTGGGAGAACAGGTAGAAAACCTGTAAACGCCACACCCCCAGGAACCAGATTCACAGCGACTGCCTGAGACAAAGGCTTGATCATACCATCAGAGAATGCCATCACCCCTTCCTCTCACATGGTACTAGCAAGCACTGAGTGAAAATACAGCAGACTAGAACAAGGAGAGCAAAAGGAGAAAGACATTCTCTCTGATGTGCAGCACAGCATGAGCATACAGAGCTGAGCGGGCAAACCCGGAGCCGGAGCGGGAGCAGGCACTGAGACATGTGTGGTTTCTCAGCCCACACGCTCACTGCCGCAGGTCACTGGCAGAACTGAAAGCCTCTGGTGCACTGAGGGCAACAAAAGAAACGGCAAACATCAAACACATTCCAACGTCCAGCTAGATTGACGCTAACCTCCCTACATTGAAAGCTTAGTACACAAAATGTGTGCTCGTCTTCCAGCATAAAAGTATGCACTTAGGTATATAATATTTCTGACTTTCAACAACCACAATAAAATGGAAAATGCCAACGGCCAGGAAAGCGAGGGATAAAGCAATAATTAGAACTCGATTCAGTCTGACACAGACTTTTCAGGCTCTTCCTCCACTAATCTCCTCAGGATCTATGGGGAAGAACCTACAGACCTAGCTCTGTCAGAAAAGGCAACATAGATAACCAAAGAATTTGGAATTTCAGCAAAGAGACAAGAACCATAAAAAAGAATCAAATGAAAATATTAGCAATCTAAGACACAGTAGCAGAGATGATAAATGATTTAGCTGGGCACACTGGCATACTCAATATAGCCCAAAAAGTAGCAACAAACTGAAGGAGGTCAATAGAAATTACTCTACAGAAACATAAAGTGAAAAATGAGCAAAAATAAAACAATAACAGTAGTAACAGCGAAACAGTAGAGCATCCAATAGCTGGGGAACAATATTAACAAGTCTAATGTACAAATAATGGCAACCTAGAAAGAGATGAGAGAATATGAAAGAAGAAATATTTGAAGAAATAATTGTCAAGATTTTTCCAAAGTTACGACAGACACCAAACCACAGGTCCTAAGAGCTCAGAGGCAGCAAGTGGCATAAAAACCAAGTAAACCACAGCAAAGCAAACTAGGCCCATGATATTCTAACTTCTGCCAACCAAAGACAAAAGAAAACCCTGAAGACAGACAGAGAAAAGAAACACAATCTACAGAAGAAGAAATCAATTGCATCAGACTCACCATTCGTAACGGTGCAGAAAAGAAGACAATGAAGCGACATTGTCAAAGTTTGGGAGGAATTCACTGCCAACTGAGAACTCAATGGAAATATCAAGGAAAGGAGAAATAATGTACTATTTAGGTTGGTGCAAAAGTAATTTCAGTTTCAGATAGTGAATTTTAAATCATTATAACTAGGCTCAAGCACATCTTTATTAGTCAAAATACAAACCATTACAATCAACACATTTTTGCCAAGGAGCAATAGGTTTGTTTATTCTTGTACTGTAAAAATCCATGCTTCAGGATTCTAGGAACTCTTGGAAAGCATTTTCTGCATCCTGCTGGTTGTGGAAGCATTTTCCCTGCAAAAAAGTGTTGAGATGCGTGAAGTAGTAGTGGGCTGGCAAGAGGTCAGGTGAAAATGCCAGATAAGGCAAAACTTCGTAGCCCAATTCTTTCAACTTTTGGAGCGTTGGTTGTGTGACCTGTGGTCAGGCGTTGTCATGGAGAAGAATCGGGCCCTTTCTGGTGACCAGTGCTGGCTGCAGGCCTTGCAGTTTTCGGTGCATCTCATCCCTTTGCTGAGCAGACTTCTCAGATGTGATGGTTTCACTGGGATTCAGAAAGCTGCAGTGGATCAGACCAGCAGCAGCCCATGAAACAGTGACCATGACCTTTGGTTGGTGAGAATTTGGCTTTAGGAAGTGCTTTGGAGCTTCTTCTCAGTCCAACCACTGGGCTGGTTATCGCTGGTTGTCGAGTAAAATCCACTTTTCGTTGCACATCACAATCGGATAGAGAAATGGTTTGTTGTTTGAGTATAAACAACAGAAGAGAAGATGACACTTCAAAACAACTATTTCTTTGATTTTCGGTCATGAGGCATCCACTTATGAAGCTGAGATTTTTCACCTTTCCAGTTTGCTTCAAATGCTGAACAACTGTGGAATGATATACGTTGAGTTCTTTGGAAAATTCTCGTGTAGTTGTAAGAGGATCAGCTTCGATGACTGCTCTCAATTGGTGGTTGTCAACTTCCGATGGCCGGCCACTGCGCTCCTCATCTTCAAGGCTCTCGTCTCCTTTGCAAAACTTCTTGACCCACCACTGCCCTGTATGTTTGTTAGAAGTTCCTGGGCCAAGTGCGTTGTTGATGTTGCGAGTTGTCTCTGCTGCTTTACGACCCATTTTGAACTCATATAGGAAAATCACTTGAATTTGCTTTTTATCTAACATCATTTCCATAGTCTAAAATAAATATAAAATAAACAGCGAGTAATAAGTCATTACTCAAAAAACACAGAGTGAGAAATGAGCATTAAAATGATGTATAATATAACCACATTTATTTAAGAATGTGTTCCAATACCAAACAGCAAATTTCGACAATGCTAAAACTGCAATTACTTTTGCACCAAACTAAATACTTTCTTGGACAAAGAAAAACTAAGGTAATTCATTGTTAATACTTTATAAGAAATGTTTTTTAGAAAGTTTTTCAGGGAGAAACTGGTAACTACACAAAGAAATTAAAAGACTCAGAAATAGAATAAATGGAGATAAAAATATTTTCTTTTAATTTTTTAAAAGATAACTGAATGTTTAGAGCAAATAAAGTGAAAATGTATTTTGTTTATGGTACATATAGAAATAAAATATCTGAGAATAAAGATACAAGGGCTATATGAGAGGAATTGGCAATATAGTATATAAGATCTTTTAATTACATGCAAAATTGTATAATATTATTTGGGGGAATAAAATAGAATTATTTAAAATACATGATGCAATGTTTTTAAAGAAGTATAAGTCAATTGAGGACATAAAAATTTTAAAATGTTTAAATGTAACCAAGTTAGGAAGAAATAGAATAAGAAGAAACAATGAACAAATAGAATAAAGAGAAAACAGACATAAAGATAATTGATTTTAATTAACAATATTCAGAATTACTTTAAATGTTAATGATATGTCATTTAAAAGCCAGATTATTGGACTAGACTATTTAAAAAGCAAATCTCAACTTAAGAAACACACTAAATGTAGAAAGTAAGAAACAGAAATGAACAGAAGTGGTGGAGATTACAAATTAGAGAGGAAGCTGCAAACAAACCTTAGAAAGAAGTGAAAGCAAGACAGTCCAAACTGTGCAATACTCTGAGATGGGCTCACTCCTCTGCCAAAGCCATTCAACTGCTGCTAGGTTCCGTATGGAATGTAGAAAAGTAGAAAGAACATCATTCTTCCCATCACTCTTTACAAAAACAAAATAAAAAATTTTTTTAAAAAGCTGGAAACTATGAACATTTGCAAATTTCCTTTAATCCATTGGAGAACCCAGGTCACAGGGCACTGAATCAGCTTGAAAGCTAAAGGCAGGGACCTTCAAGGAGAAGCAGGATGTAAGCTGGGGCAGATATTGCTAGACACCAAAAATAAGAATTTAGCTAATAAGGCTAATGAATTTGCCTCAGTCTGTGTTGCTATAAAGAAATACCTGAGGCTTGGTCATTTATAAAGAATAGAGGTTTATTGTTGGCTCACAGTTCTGCAGGCTTACAATAGGCATGGTACCATCATCTGCATCTGCGGAGGACCTCACACTGCTCCACATTTTTAAGAGGGGAAGTGGACCTGGCGTGCAGACCACGGGCAAGAGGGGAGGTGAGAGAAAGGTAGAAGGCACCAGGCTCTGTCCAATACTGGTTCTCTCAGGAAACAGGAGTAAGAGCTCACTTACTCCTGCAAGCATGGCACCAAGACATTCATGAGGGATCACCCCAACACCCAAACGCCTCACACCAGGCCCACCCCCAACACTGGGAATCAACTTTCAACATGAGGCTTGGGGGTGCCAAACAGACCCTATCCAAACCATAGCAGAAGAGTCCCATGTGGGGTTATGGCCAGTGAGAGAACGCAGAACCCTAGGTTCCAGAAATACAGGAAATATTTGTACCCACTTGAAGGCTCCTTTTCATGGTACTTACTGAATGCTCACGAAAGAAAGAAGGAAGGAAAGAAGGGAGGGAGGAAAGAAAGAAAGAGAAAGAGAGAGAAAGGAAGGAAAGAAGGAAGGAAGGAAGGAAGGAAGGAAGGAAGGAAGGAAGGAAGGAGAGAGAAAGATTGCTGAAAAAACCCTCTTAGCACAGGCTCTGGGTAGGGAACAGAAGTGGCTGTGGGAAAGGCACGAAGACCTGCCTGCACCCCCTGTCCCTCTTACGCTACAAAGATTAAACTACACTGTAAGGGCAAAAACAAAACAAAACAAAATACTTGACCTTGGAAAACTAAAGAAAACCTATTGCAAATTGGAGAAGGGAGTGAAAAACAAATCTACCTGTGAAAGCGGTGGAGCACTTATTTAAGTGCTAGGCTGAGATATAAAGATGGACATGTGAAGGGACCACTGAGAAGGCACAGACCTCAAGAACCAGGGAGACAGTGTGTTTCTAGCACCCAGACAAGCAGAGCAGTCAGTGGTATTCCCACCAGGCCTCCGCACGAAGCTAACAAAAGGAAGTAACAAGTAACACTGGTCTACTGCAGAAACGAAGTCAAGAGAATGGACGATTTGCAATAAAACCAATTAAACCAAATGCTATACCACTGAAAAGCTATTAGAGTTCGAGAAAAAAAAGAGAGAGAAAGAAAAAAGAGGGAGGAGGGAGGAAGAAAGGAAGGGAGGTAGGAAGGAAAGGATGGAAGTGAAAATGCTGGGGCAGAGTACTGACCCCCAAATTGTCCACAACCTAATCCCCAGACCTGTGATATTTCTCATGACATGGCACATGACTTTGCAATTCTTTCTACTACAGTAGTAGAGTAGAATTCTCTGTCTCTTAACTTGGGCTTGGCCATATTCTTATTCCAGCCAATGAAATGATAGTGAGTGTGAAAAGATCAAAGGCCTGAAAAGAAGCTTCATGATGTTCTTGCCCCCTGGGCCTCTGCCAGCACCGCGGGGAGAGCTTGTCCCTGAGAGCTGCTGGTCTCCGAAAGAGAATGATAGGATCACAGAGCTGAGGCCAGCCTAGGTCAGCCAGTCCACATGAGGAAAAGTGTTTGTTTTGAACAGCTTAGTTTGGGGGTAGTTTATGGCACAGAACATTTGTTGTTAACCAAACAGGTGGGCAGGTAAGGCGTTCTGAAGAAGTATGACTTAGAGTGAAACATACAACACTGTGGTTGAATCAGAAATACATACATTGGAATTCTTGCTCCATTTGCTATTTGACCATAAACAAGCTTTTAAAACTCTCTTAGCCTTTGTTTTTTGTCTGTTAAATTAGACATTATCATAGAATTATGTATTATATATAATGGAATATACCTAAATCAGAGTGGGATCTTATACATAAGATACATAACTTAATAATGGCAGGATTTGAGGGAAAAACAAGAAAGTCCTTTGGATCTTATTAATACTACAAATAAATAAGGAGGAGAAGGGGAACCAAGAGTTTATTGACTTAACCTCAAATTGGATTTCTGATTGACTCCCAGTGGAATGTCAGAACAAGTCTTTGTTAATGCAGGGTAATGTGAAATCGTTTCATGTGTCAGTCACCTTAAAAAGCAAGATATCAGAGCAAGTATGAATCAAGAGTGACAGACCCTCCCACAGAGCTGAAAGCATTGACGTGTGGTGGCCATCGTCCAAGAACACACCACTGCTTTCCACACTCACACTGCCATCGAGCATGATGAAAATACGGACTTTGCTTAATGAGGTGCTTCCCAAATTGTGATCTATGCAACTGTACTTTCTTGGAATGTTACAAAATGTGTCATGGGGAAAAATTAGTTGTATATTCAAAGTGGTTTTAAAAACTTTTGGGCTAAACAAAGTTCCATTTTAATATATTCACTTGTCCTGTGTACCTCCAGAAGAACAGGATAAAGAAAGATACTGTATTATGTTGGGAAAATGGTGGAGTAGGGCTGACCTCTTGGCTCTTGGCTCTCGGGGTGAGAAGTGAAGAGGGTAGACAACCACACGCAAGAGATCTGCATTTACACTAGATCGGCTTCGTAAGACACAGAGAGACACCGGGACACGGACAACATAGACAATAAGCAAAGGTGAACCGAAAAATCTTCCACAAAACTCAGGGACTCGGGAATATACAATAGGGAGGGAGCACGTCCGCGGCTACCGCCCCGCAGGCTGGCCGCAGGAGGCATCGCTCCTGCCGTGCGCAGGGACATGATCCCTCCCTCACTGACCCCCACACCCACACAGGTGGGGAAGTACCCGAAGTTGGTGAGAGGTGGTAGCGTGGACAGACAAGCGGAGTAGAACAGAGT
>VBSM01003020.1:267824-281164 GCA_008086735.1 Cheirogaleus medius
AAAAAAAAAAAAAAGGAAATTATGGTCCATTCACAGGAGTAAAGAAAATTGACAGACACCAATGTTGAGTAAACCTAGATGTTGGACTTACTGGACAACACTGTAAATGTGCAGAGAACAAAAAGAACATGGACAAATAACTAAAAGAAATCTAGAGGAAAATGTGTGAACAAATAAAGAATATTAATAAAGATACAGAAATTATTTTAAAAAGAACCATATTGAAATTATAGAGTTAAAAAGTACAAATGCTGAATGAAATATTCAGTAGAGAGGTTTAATAGCAGATTTGAGCTGGCAAAAGAAAGAATTAGAAAACATGAAGATAGGGCAATTGAAATTATCCATGCAATATCAGAAAGGAAAAAAACAAAAAGAAAAATGAACAGAGCCTAAGGAACCTAGGGCCACTATCAAAGACATTATACATATGTGTGTACATGTTTATATATATGTATATGTATATATGTATGTATACACACACACACACACACACACAAATTTAGAGTCCAGAAGGATAGAGAAAGGGGTAGAAGAAACATTTGAAGATATAATGACCAAACACTTCCCAAATTTATGTTTTTCATAAACCTACATAAGCAAAAAGCTCGATGAACTCTAAGTAGGATAAACCCAAAGAGACCCGCACCAAGACATGTGATGCTCAAACAGTGGAAAGACAAAGAGATCATCTTGAAAGCAGTAAAGAAAAATGACTTGTCACATACAAATTATGCTCGATAAGATTAAGAGCCAATTTTTCATAAGGAACAATGAAGGGCAAAAGGCAGCATAACAACATATTTAATGTTCTGAAATATTTTTTAAAAGTCAACAACGAAATCTTTATGTGACCAAACAATCCTTCAAAATTGAGTGAGAAATTAAGACAGTCTCAGCTAAACAAATGCAGACGAAGTTTGTCACTAGTAAACCAGCCTTACAAGAAATGCTAAAGGGAGTCCTTTGGGCTGAAATACAAGCACATTAGCCCAGAACTTGAAGTTGTACCTAAAAATAAAGAACTATAGTAAACATAAATAAATAGGTAAATAAAATCCAGTATTATCATATTTCTCATTTGTAACTCCTATTTTTCTTTACCATATTATTTAAAAGACAAATGCATAAAATAATAATTATAAATCTAGGTGAATGGTCGGTCACACAATGTATAAAGGTATAATTTGTGACAGTAACAATATAAAGCAGGGACGATGAGTAGGAGTAGGAGTTTGTATGCTATTAAGCAAAGTTATTATCAATTCAAACTAGACTGTTGTAAATTTAGGATTTTAACCTTGTAATCACATGGTAATCACTAAGAAAATAACTTAAAAATATACTCAAAGGGGGCCGGGCGCAGTGGCTCACGCCTGCAATCCTAGCACTCTGGGAGGCCGAGGCGGGAGGATTACTCAAGGTCAGGAGTTCAAGACCAGCCTGAGCAAAAATGAGACCCCCGTCTCTACTATAAATAGAAAGAAACTAATTGGCCAACTAAAAATATATAGAAAAAATTAGCCAGGCATGGTGGCGCATGCCTGTAGTCCCAGCTACTCGGGAGGCTGAGGCAGAAGGATTGCCTGAGTCCAGGAGTTAGAGGTTGCTGTGAGTGAGGCTGATGCCATGGCACTCTACTCCAGGCAAAGAGTGAGACTCTGTCTCAAAAAAAAAAAAATATATATATATATATATATATACTCAAAGGGAACTGGAGTGAGAATAAAATGATACACTAGAAAAAAATTAATCAAACATAAAAGATATATTACTGGAAGAGTTAATATACAAATGATATAATACATATAAACAACAAATAGAAAAATGGCAGAAGTATGTCCTTCCTTAGTAATCACTTTAAATGTAAATGACTTAAATTTACCAAATAAAAATCAGAGACTGGGAGAATGGACTTTTAGAAGGATCCAATTGCATACTGTCTACAAGAGATTCACTTTAGATTCAGAGACACAAATATGTTGAAGATAAAAAAATAGAAAAAGATATTCCATACAAATAGTAACCAAAAGAGATCTGAGGTAGCTATATTAATATCAGACCAAATGTATTTTAACTCAAAATTTGTTACAAGAGATAAATAAGGACATTATATATTACTAACATTGTCAATTCTTTAAGAAGACATAACAACTATAAACATATATTTGCTAAACTTCAGAGCCCCAAACTATATGAACCAAACATTCACAGAATTGGCCAAAAAAAGTTGACTGCTGTACAGTAATAGTTGGAGACTTGAATAAACCATTTCAATAATGGATAAAGTATCAAAACAGAAGACCAATAAAGATATAGAGAACATGAGCAACACTATAAACTAACTAGACCTAAAAGATGATAGCTAACTAGATAGATAGATAATACTCCACCCAACAACAGATCACACATTCTTCACAAGTGCACATGAAACATCCTCCAGCATAGACTATATGTTAGACACAAAACAAGATGCAACAAATTTGAAAAGATTGAAATCATAGAAAGTTTCTCTCCAACGACAGTGAAATAAAGCCATGAGTCAGTAGCAGAATAAAAACAGGAAAATTAGTAATATGTGTAAACTGAACAACACACTTTTTAAAAACAAATGGGTCAAAGAAGAAATCACAAGAGAAACTGGAAAATACTTTGAAATGAATGAAAACAAAACACAACCTTTAGAAATGTATAAGATGCAGTGAAAGTGGTGTTCAGAGGGAAATTTATAGCTGTAAATGCGCACATTAAAAAAAGAAGAAAAAGCGCAACAAATCAATACTCTATGATATTAAAGAACTAGAAAAAAAAGAGTAAATCAAACCCAAATATAGCAAACAGAAGAAAATAATACAAATTGGAATAGAGAGAAATAAAATAGAGACTAGAAAAACAATATAATAAATAAAACCAAAAGTGTTCTGTTTAAAACGTAAATAAAATTACAAACATTTAGCTAAACTGACAAAGATAAAAGGGAGAAGAGATGAATAACTAAAATGAAAGTGGGGATATTACTACTAACCTTACAGAAAAAAAAAATTATAAGTGAATACCATAAAAATTTCAGGCCAGGCACAGTGGCTGGCACCTAGAATCCCAGGATTTTGGGAGGCTGAGGCAGGAGGATTGCTTAAGTCCAGGAATTTGAGACCGGCCTACGCAACATACCAAGACATTGTCTCTATAAAAAAAATTTAAAAATTGGACAGAAGTGGTGACACACACCTGTAGTCCAAGCTTACTTGGGAGTCGGAAGCAGGAGGATCACTTCAGCTCAGGAGTTTGAGGCTGCAGTGAGCTATGATTGTGCCAATGCACTCTAGCCTGGGTGATAGAGTGAGACCCTATCTCTAGGGGGAAAAAATGCACACAAATATATAACTTAGATGAAAGGGACAGATTCATAGAGACACAAAAATTCATAGAAACACAAAACACCAAAACTGACTCAAGAAGAAATCAGAAATCTAAACACACCTATAAGAAGTAAAGTAATTAAATCAGTAATGAAATACACCTGAACAAAGAAAAGTCTAGGACCAGATGGCTTCACTGGTGAATTATACCAAAAATCTAAAATAGAATTAATACCAATGTTTTTCACATTCTTTCAAAAGATAGAAGAACTGGAAATATATCCTACCTCCTTCTACAAAGCCAGCATTACCCTGATACCAAAGTCAGACAAAGATACCACAACAAAACTACAGACTAATATTTCTTATGAATATAGATGCAAAAACCCTCTAAAAATACCATCAAACTTAATCCAAGCACATATTAAAAGTAACATACACAATGACCAAGCAGGATTTATCCCTGTTTAAACAAGGTGGTTTACCATGTAATATAGCACATTAACAGAAAGAAAGAAAAGAACCACATAATCATTAATTGATGCAAAAAAGCATTTCACAAAATCCAACCACCATTGATGATAAAAGAAAAACACTCAGAAAACTAAAAATGCAAAGAAACTTTCTCAACATGCCAGAAGCATTTATGAAAAACCCTCAGCTAATATTGTAGCAAACCAATTTGTAGTAAACCAATGAAAGCTTCTTCTCTATGGTCAAGAAAAGGAGGTCTGCTTCCACCATTGCTATTCAACATTGTGCTGGAAATTCTAATCAGAGCAAGAACAAGAAATAAAAGGTAACAAAATTGGAAAGAAGTTAAACTCTCTCACCTATATACATAGACAATCTCAAAGAAACAAATAAATAAATTCAGCAAATTTGTGAAGTACAAGATGAACACACAAAAATGTATTGGTCTATTGTGTTCTTGACATTGAAAAGGAAATTAAGAATACAATTCCTTTGATAATAGCATCTAAATGAATAAAATATCTATTAATAAGTTTAACAAAAGACGTGAAAGACTTGTACACTTAAACCAGAAAACACTGATAAAAGAAATTAAACAAAACCTAAATAAATAAATATTTCACCCACATATGTTCATGATTGGAACACTTAATATTGTTTAAATGGAAATACTATCCAAAGCAATCTACACAGTCAAGGCAATCATTATCAAAATCCCAACAGCCTTTTTTTGCAGAAATGGAAAAGTATGTCCTCAAATTCATATGGAATTCAAGAGTCCCTGAATAACCAAAATAGTCTTGAAAAAGAAGAACGAGATTATAGGACTCACATTTCCCAATTTCAAAACTTAACTACACAAAGACAGCAATCAGAACAGTGTGGTACTGGCATAAGGGCAGGCATTTATCCCAGTGTAAGAGAATTTAGAATCCATAAAGAAAATCATACATCTATGGCAAATTAATTTTCAGAAAGGATACTAAGACCATTCAATGAGGAAAGAATAGTCTCTGCAACAAGTAGTACAGGAATAAGTGAATATCCAGATGCAAAACAATAAAGCTGGACCCATACCTCGCACTATATACAAGAGTTAGCTCAGAATGGGTCAAATCCCTAAATAGGAGAGTTAAAACTATTAGATAAAAACATGGGAGTAAATTTTCAAGACCTTTGATTTTTCAGTGGATTCTTAGATATAGTACCAAAAGGACAAGCAACAAAAGAAAAAGTATATAAAATAGACTTCAACAAAATTAGAAACATTTGGATCAAAGGACACTATCGAGTACCTGAAAAGACCACCCACAGAATGGGAGAAAATATTTGAGAATGATATATCTGATAAACGTCTATCTAAAATATATAAAGATTTCTTATAACTCAGGAACAACAGACAACTTGATTTTTTAAATGGGCAAAGGACTTCAATAGACATTTCTTCAAAGAAAATGCACAGTTGGCTAATAAGCACATGAAAAGGTATTCAACATCACTAATCATTAGGGAAATGCAAATCAATACCACAGTGAGATACCACTTAACACACATTAAAATGCTTATAATCAAAAAGATGGAAATATAATAATAATTGCTGGCACAGATGGGGAGAAATTGGAACCATCCTACATTGCTGACACCAAGAGAGAAAGATGCATCCACTGTGGAAAAGTTTTCTGGTTACCAAAGGTTACACATAGAGTTACCATATGACTCAAAAATTCCACTTCTAGGTATGTACCAAAAAGAATTAAAAATAGTTATTCAAATACATACTTGTACATGAATTATAGCAGCACTGTAACAACCAAAATGTGTAAACAGCCCAAATGTGCACAATGGATGAATATACAAACTGTGGTATACACATGCAATAGAATGTTATTGAGCCATAAAAAGGAGCGAAGAGTTGATACATGCGAGAACTAGAGAAACCTCATGAACATTATGCTAAATAAAGGAAGCCAGGCACAAAAGGTCACATATCATATGATTCCATTTAGATGAATTATCTTGAACAGGTAAATCCACAGATACAGAAAGCAAATTTGTGGTTTCCAGGTCCTGGGGGAGGTGGGGGGGATTGAATGAGGAGTAACTGCTTAAAGTGCATGAGTTTTATTTTGGGGTGAAAAATGTTTTGGAACTAATCAGAGGTGGTGATTGCACAGCATTGGAATGTACTAAATTATATACTTTAAAATGGTTAATTTTGTTATGTGAATTTTGTTTCAATTTAAAAATATATTTTTAAGTCAATGAGACTATGCCAGAGGGAGAAAGGTGGAAAGGGAATTCCAGGCAGTGGAACCAACACAAATAATGATATGCAGTTTAGCAACAGGAGAATGAGTACAGGAATCTGCAAGTAATTCCACAGGATAGGATCAGACATTTTGGGGCCAGAATTGGAGAGTCAAGAGACTGGAGAGGAAGGCAGGGGACTTTGTGTGGCCTTGTGTGCCATGCCAAGGGACTCAGACTTGATCCAGCAGGGGAAGGGAACCACTGGAGGGCTCTACTTATAAGAGGGGCACATCAAGATATGGGTTACGGATCACACTGGCCATTGACTGGAAGGCGAGTGGACAGGGCAGTGCCCACAACTGGAGACCAACATGTAGGAAGTCTTGTGGAGGGAGTCCAGGCAACAGGTGATGAGGGTAAATGGACTAGGGCAGTGGTAACAGGACTGGAAATAAGGAGAATATTTAAGAAACATTTAGGAAATAAAATGGGCAAGACCAGACTGCACACTGAAGCACGGAGTTGAAGGAATAGACATCAGTGCGACGTCCAGGTTTCCAGCCGGGTGCTGGGTGAACGCTGGCACCACCATCTGAGACAGGGAGGGGACCTCATTCAAAACATACCCCGTCACAATCCCTGGAGGGCTGGAAGATTAAGGGGTCTCTCCTGGCATAACAAATTTCACATACCAACAGAAGATACATGCATCCTGCATCATCTCAAGCAGATGGCACAATTAGCCAGGTCACTGCTCCTCAGAGGTCTGCATCTCCACCCCACCCCCACTGCACGGTCCCTTCTCCTGAGAGGACCCATCATTCCGGGTCCACCAACAGAAAGGCCTGGCGGTTTCACCCATCATTTTAACACTTGCAGTTGATTGTCAACATAATAGGTTTATAACCTTTCCTTTGGATGAAATGGCATCTGCTTTTCACTATGCTTAACATCTGGCTATTATAACAAAGCGTATAATTATATTTAATGGGCGAGAAGTGTCCAGTAGATTGTAGCCAAGTGTCTGAATAAGTCAGGAAAGCATAAAAGCAACTTTTAGGGATTTGCCTGATAGGACTTCCAGGCAAGGGGGAAAGGTCTTTTGTCCAGGTGTACTGTTTGGCATTCGTATAATATCAGGTACAAAAAAAATAAAATTAAGCCTCCACACTGGAATGCATGTGTTGTTAGGTCCCGGGACCTAAAGTTGTTTACCTCCTAGAGTTATTAATCCAGAGGGCAAATGGGCCACCAGCACTGGCAGCATGACAAAAGGTGAGACAAGGATTGAAGTCAGGGACTGTCAAAGCATCCGCAGGGCCACTCAGATGAGCTGATGAGGTGGGCATCAAGTAAGATTTGAAGGAAGAGCAAGAATTCTAATAAGCAGGGTTTAATGAAACAAAGAAATGGGAAGGACATTTTCAGGCAGAGGTAACAGCACAGGTAAAGTTATGGAGATGTAAACAGCATGACCTTTGGGGGGATTATACCTAGTTCCATAGGGCAGGAGAAAAGTGTTCTTCCAGGGACAGAGGAGAAGCCAGGTTGTGTCACTGAAGGCCTTAAAGCCTGAGGAAAGAAACTTTCAAACCAAATCCTGAAAGCTCAGGACCCAATGAAGGATGATCAGATTCGCTTTTCAACAAGCCTGTGTGGCGCTATAGGAAAGAGAAGAGGTGGCTGCTGGGAAAGGTAGACCAGGAGAATCTCAGGAGAAGGCTCCTGAGAAATCCAAGAAAGAGAAGGAGCCAGAGAGCTGTGAGAGGCATCTACAGCACTGAGAAAGCTGTGTGACCTTTGAAAGACACTTAACTATTCTGAGCCTCAGTTTTCTTATTAGCAAAGTGGAAACAGTAAGGTATAACTTGTAGGTATTTTTATATTAGGTCCACTAAATGACAGCCATATTTGTTTCTGCTGTATTACATCATAACAAAATATGCCTTAAAAGAAACCATATGGAGCTGGGCCTTAGGAACTTTTCAATGCATGCAAAATAACAAGAAACAAGGTGATTCAGAATCAAGTGTCATACCCAATGCATGGTCAGATGCTAAACCCACAAATGTAGATCTGGGGGTGGCAAAACATCATGGTGAAGAGCACTGTTCTTAGAACCTCCCTTACCTGAGATTGCACCCTGGCTCCATCACTTAAAGGTGCTGCTACCTGTCCCAAGTCAACCCTTGGAGCTTCTGTTTCCTATTTTAACTGAGTAAATCCTCCTTATAACTAAATAATGTGGCCCTTGACACATAATAAGGCTCAGTGACCAACCCAAGGTCCATAAAAGTTAAAGTTCACCCCTAAGAACTAGTCAGGAACTTGTCAGGAGCACAGGTAGACCTTGTACCCAGGTCTATCTCACTCTAGAAACTGTACACTCTTATCTGAACCTTGTTGAAAAGTATTAAACCTAAAAGTGAAATGTTTAATCATATCAAGTAATTATTATTTGGACAATTATAAAACAAAACAACACAAACTAATCAGATGACTTAGGTAAAATGGAAAAATTCCTAGAAAAACACAAACTACTGAAATTGACAGAAAAGATATAAAAATTCTGAATAGATTTAGTAACAAAACAAATTAAATTAGCAATTTTAAAAATTCCAACACAGGAAATCCTAAACCCAAATGATTTACTGATGAAGTCTATCAAACATTTAAAGAATATCAATTCTAATGAACTCTTTCAAAAAATAAATGAGGAAGGAACACTTCCCAACTCATTCTTGGATGCCTGTATTACCCTGATATGAAAACAGAAAACGCATCACAGAAAAGAAATTTACAGACCAATATCTCATATAAACATAGACATAAAAATCCTCAACAAAATACTAGCCAAGAAAATTCAGCAATAAATGAAAGGAATTAGATATTGTGACCAATTTGCATATATCCCAGGAATGCAACGTTGGTTTAACATCCAAAAATCAATTAATGCAGTACTCCATGTCAATATAATAAAGGATAAACACCATGTAATCATCTCAATAGATGGATAAAAAATGGTTGACAAATGCTAACACCCTCTTGTGATAAACAGCCTCTGCAAACTAGGGATAGAAAGTAAATTCATCAAACTGATGAAGGGCATGCATGAAAAATCCACAGGAAATATCCTCCTTATTGGTAAAAAACCCAGAGATGAGGAACAAAACAAGGATGTCTGCTTTTACCACTTCTTTTCTACATTTTGCTAGAAGTTATAGTCAGGACAATTAGGCAAGAATATACACATATTTTAAAGGCATTCATATTGGAAAGAAGGAAATAAAACTATATCTTTGTAGATGGCAAGATCTTGTATATAGAAAATCGTAAGGAATCTACTAAAAGGCTATTAGAATTAACAAATAAGTACAGCACAACTTCAGGGTACAAAATCAACATACATGTTAATAAATCAATTTTATTTCCATACACTAGCAATGAACAATGTAAATATTAAATAAGAAAAAATTCCATATGAAATAGCTTCAAAAGAAGTAAAATAACAAATTTAACAAGGAAGTGCACAACCTGTACACTTAACACTACAAAACATGGTTGAAAGACATTTAAAAAGACCTAAATATATGAAAAGATACCCTGTGTTTATGGATTGGAAGACTTAATGTTGTTAAAATGCCAGTACTCCTCAAATTGATCTACAGGTTCAATGTCATCCCTATCAAAATATCAGGTGACTTTTTGCAGAAGTGGATATGCTGATCCTAAAATTCATATGGAAATTCAAGGAACTATAACAGCAAAAACAGAAGAACAACATATGACTCAAACTTCCCAACTTTAAAGTGAACTACCACACCACAATAACCCATCAAGACAGAATTGTACTTACATGAGAATGAATATAAAGATAAATGAAATGCAAAGTGAGTCCAGGAGTAAACCTTTACATTTATTGTCAGCTAGTTTTCTAAAAGAGCACGAAGCATATTCAATGGGAACAGTCTTTTCAACAAAAAGTGCTGGTATGATCAGATATCTGCAGGCAAATGAATGAAGATGAACCCTTTCTTCACATTATGCACAAAAATTGACTCAACATGGATCATGACCTAATGTAAGAGCTAAAACTATAAAACAGGATCTTTATAACCATGAGTTAGATGAAGCCTTCTTACATTATGGCACCCTAAGCGCATGACAAAGATAAGATAGGTAAATTTGACTTCATAAAAATTAAAAACCTTGTGCTTTATAGGTGCGGTCCCCAAACCCCTGGCCATGGAGCTCTGCCTCCACCCATGCCTGCCACATACACACCTGCCCATTGAAAAATTGTCTTCCGTGAAACTCAGAAACTGGGCTGCACAGCAGGAAGTGAGCAGTGAGTTGACAAGCAAGCTTCATCTGTTTTCACCGCCGCTCCCCATCACTGGCACCACCACCTGAGTGCCCCCTCCCCAGCCCGTCCACGGAAAAACTGTCTTCCATGAAGCCTGTCCCTAGTGCCAAAAAGGTTGGGGACCACTGCTTTATAGGATGCCATTAAGAAACTGAAAAGACAACCCATAGAATGGGAGAAAACATTTGCAAATACTAGATATATTAATAATAAGGGATTTGTATCTAGAATGTATGAAGAACACTTACGACTCAGTAATAAAAAGACAAGCAACCCAATTTAAAAGGAACAAATGATTTGAATAGACATTTCTCCAAAGAAGATACATGTGTTCACTAAGTACATGAAATGATGCTCAGCATGATTAACCACCCAGAAAGATGCAAATCAAAACCACAATGTGCTACCACCCACTAGGATGACTGTAATTAAAAAAAAACAAACAAACAAACATGATGCCATATGTTGGCAAGGATATGAAGAAACCGGGACACTCGGAGAGTCTCCTAATGCTGTGAGGGAGGTGCTGTTGCTAGCCTCATTTTATAATGAGGAAACTGAGTTGAGGGAGATTAAGGGCCTTACCCAAGGAAGAGTCTAAGCAGCAACTTATGATGCTACATACACCGCTTTCCCTGTGCATTTGTTTTGTTTTCCTTTGGTAGAAACTAGACTGTTGGGCCCAAAGTATAGCAAGTTGAACCCCACATGTTATGTGCAATATTCTACAGCAAGCAAAGTAGAGTATCCACTACATTTAATGTACCCAGCATGTCAATAATTGTGTAGACAATTGGAATGTGAAATTGTACAGCCCGTTTGTAAAACAGTTTGGCAGTTCCTTAAAAAGTTAAGCATATAGTTACTATTTGACTCAGGAAGTTTTCTTATGGATATTACCAAGAATGGAAGAAAAAAAAAAAGACCTCCATACAAAACCTTGAATGCAAATTTCATGGCAGCATTTACTTAATAGCCAGAAAGTGGAAACAACGGATGAATGGATAGGTAAAGTGTGATGTGCCATATAACAGAATATGGGTTCTGCAATAAAAAGGAATGAAGTACAGTAATTCCTCACTTAACATCATTGATAGGTTCTTGGAAATTGTGACTTTAACTGAAACGACATATAACTAAACTCATTCTACTATAGACTAACTGATATACACAAAAGTTAAATTCATACAGCATATTTCTGGTCACAGAAATATAACCAAACTTCCAAATAAAGACTCAAGCACTTCTAATGTGAAACACTGACAAAATGTGAAAGACTAATAAATGTAAGATAATTATTTACTCAATTATTCCAGTTCAGAGTGTCAGGTGGCTGGAGACTATCCCAGCAGCTCAGGGCACAGGGCAGGAACCAGCCCCAGACAGGGCACCATCTCATGGCAGGGCCACTCACACACACCCACACCTGCTCAGACTCGGACCACGCAGACATGCCAATGAACCTAACAGACACATGTCGGAAGAAACCAGAGTGCCCAGAAAAAACCCATGCAGACATGGAGACAATGTGCAAAGTCCACATGGACAGTAGCCTCTGTCTGAAATTGATTTTTTTTCTCACCAAGGTGAGAAAGGGACATTGACTGAAATGATGTTGTTTGAGGACCTGCTGTACTGATAGGTGCTACAGTATGGGTGCACCTTGGGAATATAGTGCTAAGTGAAAGAAGTCAGATATAAAAACCACAGATTATATAACTGCATCTATATGAAATGTCTAGAATAAGCAAATCTATAGAGACCAGTCAGTAATTGCTTACCTCTGGTGGGGCAGAAGTCGGAGGGAAAATGGGGAGTAATTAATAGTGGCTGCAGGTATATTTTGGGGATAATGAAAATGCTCTAAATTTGATATGGTGATGGTTGTGCAACTCTGAGTACATGAAAACCACAGGGCATGTGTATGGTAGGTGAATTGTATCTCAAATAGTACTGTTTTATTAAAAACAGCAGCAAAAATTCAAAGTTGTTGACTAAATTGAATGATTTTTATTTTTTGAAATTTTATTTGAATTTAATTTTGATGGAGAGTGCCTGTCCCTCATAAAGAGTAAAAATTTACATCTGAAGAAGTTGCAAATGTTGGTGTTGGTGATCTTTAGAAACTTAGAGAAAATAAACCATGTTTTTATTTATATTTATATTTTTTTATTTCAGCATATTATGGGGGTACAAATATTACGGTCATGTATATTGCCCATGCCCCCCCTCCCCTCTCAAGGCAGAGCCTGAAGCATGACCATCCCCCATACGTTGCACATCTCACTCATTATGTTTGTATATACCCATCCCCTCCTCCCCCCTCCCACCTGCACGAAAAATGTTATTCCTATATGTCCACGTGGATGTTGATCCGTTAATACCAATTTGCTGGTGAGTACATGTGATGCTTGTTTTTCCATTCTTCAGATACTTCACTTAGTAGAATGGGTTCCAGCTGTATCCAGGAGTATACAAGAGGTGCTATATCACCATTGTTTCTTAAAGACGAATAGTACTCCATGGTATACATATACCACATTTTGTTGATCCACTCATGTATTATGGGCACCTGGGTTGTTTCCACAACTTTGCAATTGTGAACTGTGCTGCTATAAACATTCGAGTGCAGGTGTCTTTTTCATAGAGTAACTTTTGTTCTTTTGGGTAGATGCCCAGTAATGGGATTGTTGGATCAAATGGTAGATCTACTTGTATTGCTTTACGGTATCTCCATATTGCTTTCCAGAGAGGCTGAACTAGTTTGCAGTCCCACCAGCAGTGTAGGAGTGTTCCTATCTCTCCGTATCCAAGCCAACATTTATTGTTTGGGGACATTTTGATAGAGGCCATTCTTACTGGAGATAAGTGATATCTCATTGCAGTTTTGA
>VBSM01003020.1:284682-305929 GCA_008086735.1 Cheirogaleus medius
GTTCCATGTCCTGGAATCTTTTTGCATTTTGTTTGTGTTGGTTATCCAGTTGTTGCAAGTCGCTGAATTTTCTTATAATCCATGCTCGAAATTCTTCTTCTGTCATTTTAGTGGTCTGATTTTGGTTGCTGTCCATTTCTAAGGGGTGGGATTCCTCTTTGGTGTTGTGCTTTCCGTTTGGGTCTTCATATTTCCACAGTTCCTTCGATGATTTCCTCCCATCTGGATCAGTTGTTGCTTCTTACCTTTAGGTTTTTGTTTGGATAATGACATGCCCTGTTTAGTCTCTGAGCCAGTAGGTGGTGTTTGTGGGTGAGATTTGACCATACCCTGTATGATGAGTCAGTAGATGCCGTAAAATGGTGTGCAGAATGTCCTCCCTGTCAGTAGATGGTGCTTGCTCAGAGGAGCAGGCTACACTGCTATTTTGGGGTCCTATAACCAGTTCTTGTTCCTCTGGAGAGGCACTCTAGTGCCTCAGGTGGTGGGTGGGGCCCTGGGATTTCCAGATGTGTCTTTATTCTCCACTTCAGTGAGGGCTGGTCTGGGTGTGAGTCTGGGCAGAGCTGGGTTGGGTAAGCCTGCCCTCAAGCACCACAAATGCTGTTAGCAGGGGTCAAAGTCCTGTTCTCTGCTTCTGGGAAAAGCTGTCAGGGAGGGGCTGGAATGGCCTCACTCAGTCAGAAAGTCTGCGTGTGGGGGTGGGGCTGTCCGACCTGCAGTCTGGCGCAGGCCTTGCTCCTTTCCACCCTCCTCACCTCCGCGGCTTCTCCTGGGCCTCTGCCAGCAGGCCAGACGTCACGCCACTGGGTCTCCCCTGGCTGTGATGCAGGCTGGGAGGTTCCCTGCACTGGGTCGCCACGTGGGCTGGGCACACGGCCCCCCTTTGGGAGCAGGGTTGTCCTCAAGCACGCTGATCTGCCCCTGAATGCACACACTCCTTTGTGGGCTCGTTCCGAATATCCCTTCTGTGCCCTGGGCAATGCGAGACCTGCGTGCTCAGGATCTGGTCTGCAGGTCTGACCTATGGGCCCTGGAGTTCAATCCCTGACCCCACTAGAGACAGGAGTGCCAGTCCTAATTCCCCCACAGGGAGCCCAAGCTGTGTCGATGTCTCTCAGCCTCAGGGTCTGCCCCGTTCTCCTGGAATCACCAGGCCAGCAGCACCTGGGAGGGCTGGCGGGTAGGGATCTCCCGGTCTGAGTACCCCACAGTCAGCTGTAGGGCCCCAAAAGGGAAGGTCCTGTTCCCTGGAGATGCCTCCAGCTGGTGGCTATATTATCTCTCTTGGCAGCTGCGGGTAGGGACGGGGGCGGGGAGAGTGCAGCAATATGGCGCCCGCTGTGCAGTGGGGTCTGTGCACACGGAGGGGCCCTAAGGGGGTTGGGAGCCTGGTGCCGCATCTGCTACAGACTTACTGCTCGCTGGTGGCGGCCGTCTCTGGACTGGTGTCCGCAGGTCTCTCCAACTGCGGGGGAGCCCGCCAGCAGTCCGAGATGCAAAGGAGGGGAAGTTAACTGCTCCACCTACCCTTGCCGCTGATCTCCAAACTGCTGGCTTGGGAGGTCTTTTCTCCCAGTTCTCCTCTGCAACCTCCTCCCGTGGAGTCTCCCGTAGTGTCCAGTGCCCCTCCTTCCGACCCCCATCCAATGTATGGTCGTCTGCTTGCTTGTTTCTTCTAATATCTTCTAGAAGCTGTCTTTTCTGCAGAGACGCTCTGTCTGGCGGTGTTTCTTGTCTGTCATCTTGCTCTGTCCCCGACCCTCAGATGCTATTTTAAAAAGGAAAAGAGAATAAGAACAAGCTGTTGGGAAAGAAGGGGGGAAAAGATTGCCAAAAATGTTTAATTAGGATGCCTAGAAAATAACGTTGAGGACATTTTACTTTCCAGGTGATAGAAAAAGAATTAATTGTGGGGTTCCAGCTGCACAGCAGGTTCAAGGTGGAATATGATGTGGTGGGCTCTCAGCAGAAAACTGTCAAGAGAAACAGGATGCACACCACCCATTAGAGGTGTATGAGGAGCTAGAAGCAATATGATGAGGGCAGCATCAGTTTCTCCTTGGTGATCATAGGCATAAGCACTGGGAAAAACTAAAAGCAAACAAAAAAACAGGGTGACAGAATCACTTGAGGAGAGTGGGCTGCTCTAAAAATGAAGGAAGGAGAATGGAGGAGGGGGAGGTAAATTGGGACTTCAGGCAAAACAATGACACTTTATTTCTCTTAAAAAATCTGAAGCAAATTTAAAAAGTACAATTGCATCTGGAAAATAGGGCTGAGGGTGGGAAAGGGTGAGGCAGAACAGGAAGGGGTACTATTCTGTTCTGTTCTAAGACTTTTTGCAACTCTGGTTTCCTTCCCATGAACACAGGTCGCCTAGATAAAAGTTTTGAAATTAATCAATTTCACTTTACTATATTAAGGGTTCATACATCCCACTATGTCACTCTGGGTGGAGTGTGGGACTGTTTCTTGTCAAAAGCCCCCTGGTGACTCTAATGTCAGCCGGTCCTCGGACTGGCTTTGAGGAACCTGCTCAATAAATGTTTCTCTTCGGAGGACCTCTCAATTCATCCCTTCTGTGTGGTTGGAGAGCGGTGTCCCCTCCTCTCTCCTTCAGCAAGGTTTCATGGGTGTGCATCATCTCCTTGGAAAAGAATGGAGATCTCTATTTCACCAGACTGTGCCTTCTGTTTTCCCACAGCACTTTGGACTAAACACATAAGCGGCACTCAATAATTATTCCCCTGACTCTCGGGATGAGGAGGCAGTTAAAGGATCATCCAGTCCTTAAACTCCCACTCTAATTGGCGTTAAATTACCAAAAGATATCAAAGAAGCCCTCAAAACAAATTCCCTGGAGTCCACTACTCCGTGCAAGGCATATTTCATATAGGCTGTTTTATTGAGTAAATCCTACATCTACTCAGGGGAGCAAATTCCCCAGGGAGCCCTAGGATCCAGGACCCCAGGGTACATGAGCTCCCCATTTCCTCTCCCTCTAAGAACTCCTGTTCATTCTTCAAAACCCAATATGTCAGTATTTTTTAGTGCACCTGATTCTAATTCCACGTAATACATTTTTGTATATAGTTGACCTTTCATATCTGTGGGTTCCACATCCACTGATTCAAATCATAGATCAGAAATATTCAGAAAAAAATAATAAATAAAATAAATAAAAAGTAACAATTCAACAAGAAAAAGTACTAAAAATTTTTAAAGTACAATATAGCAACTATTTACCTAGCATTTGCATTGTATTAGGTATTTTAAGTAATCTAGAGATGATTTAATGTGTACGGAAGGATGTGTGTAGATTATATGCAAACACTATGCCATTTTATGTCAGAGACTTGAGCGTGGTATCCACAGGAGTCCTGGAACCAATCTCCCCTTAATGGCTGAAGTTAAGCTGCAATAAAACACCAACTCCAATATGTTATATAACAAAATTTTGCACAAGGGAATCTACAGCATGCTCACAGGGCAGCTAGGTTTACCTGAGGTAAAAGTTCTCTTGCCATTCCCCAGCCTATAATTGAACTTCTGAGAATTTTGTCAGCAACCAGGAAGGGATTCATCCTGCAGTGACATCCATTTGAAGGCAGAGCTGCACTTCCGCTTCCCTCATCTGTGCAGGTGAGGACCGTCCTCAGCTCACAGGCACCACGGGCTGCTAAAGGCTGGGTGCGCCCCGTGTGGGGGCACTCGTGTGGCAACAGCAGGTGACAGGTGGCCACGCTGCACTCTGCAGACTGGAAATGCACAGTCACAGCCTAAATATACTTACAGCCCCAAATAAAGTGAGGAAGGAACTTGACAATCAAAGTTTTTAATCCACATGGAACAAAGCACCAAAGAATTGACCATTTTCATATTTGCGATGCTATTCAGGAGAGAAGCAGTGAGGAACCAGGGCTTTCGTGTGACAGCACCTCTGAGCTTCACAGAATATTTAAATCATTCCCTATCATGCAAGGAAGAATCGTACTGACTGTGAAGCCATTAGAAGCATAAGCTATTTCTAGAAGTAGATAAGATTAGGAGGTCAACTTTGAAATAGGAGTTCCTGTTACTCTGACAGTTTCCAAGCTTGGAGATAAGTTTAAACGACCTGAGATCAAAAAGGAAATTACGAAAAAGAATATATCATTTTCAACTGGTTGTATTTAAAACTTTGAGATTTTCAAATAATGTAAAACAGATATAAATTGGATGCTGAAGCTGATGTAAAACTAGTGGTCACATTTAAAAAGCACACACATAATTTCCAATGTCTGTGATTGTCAGAGAACACCCTAATTTTTCTCACTGATTATTTTACAAGGTAAGTTATAATGCATATTTATTAAATGAGTATATGTCAATGCCTCTTTTACTCATTTTTAATGCACTGATGCTCTGTGACATATTTTGCCTGAAGACAAAGCTTGCTTTACTGGCATCCACCAGAACTAGGTGGGATCCAGGCTCTGTCACCTATGAGCCAGCAGACTCCTTTGATTCTTTCTAGAATAAGCCAGAAAATATTAAAAAGAAGAACTTGGAAAAATTGTACCACTTCATTAAGGTCTGTAAACCTCAGTGTAAACTGGGACAGCGATGCTATCCTGAGCAGGTCTGTGCAAGTTCTGGGCCTGGCCTTGGGACTCAGACCAGGACTACATAGAGCAGCTTAGAGTTCACCACCTGCCTGACCCGGCCGTGAGCTCACCTGCCTGGAGTCTCACTTCCCTCCACTGTCATGGGGTCCTCAACGCCCCCCCACCCCCAGTGTTCAGGAGTGAAGCAACACAGGCCTGCAACACGCAATCCTGGCGCCTTGCTCTCGGCAGGGATGCCCTGGTGATTTCCCCTGTGCAAGTGAGTTTGCTTTCTCTCATTTCCTTCTTGATATGTTCCCATGAAAGGAAATTCCAGACCTCAGTCATCACTCCTGTGTGAGCACAAGTTTTCTCCGAGGGCCTCAGAGCCACAACACTTAGATCCCTCCGCTCCACACGGGCACACGGGGTGTCCAGACGCAGGATTTCAGGACGCAAGGTCTAGGCACTTCTTGACGCCTCTTGATCAAAGCAATCAGAGTGACACAAGATATCATTATTATTATTATTCACCCTCAAGCAATTATAATTAATGCAACACAAATAAATCCTGCTGACCTCCAAATGGCAGGACATTAAGAACCAGAAGAGTAGCTCCCACTCTATTAGGCAGAAAAGTTCCTATGATCCTTACTGAGAAATTATAGTCTTTCCAAGACAGATTTGACAACCACAAAAAATAGAACTCCATATTTTAAAAGCCAGATGAACAATATGTAATTTAAGGCATACTTACTTATGTCAGAAAAAAATGTCTTCCACTCACTCATTGTGTAATTCACTTTTCAGCGCCAGCCCCTCCACACGTCACGTCACGTGTGAGTGACAGATTAACAGGGGCTAGAAATGCACATCTTTGCTTGATTCCAAAAGGAATGAAAAACTTACGTGACCCCGTTGGATAAAAAAGTCTTCATTATTTTTAGAATCTCTTCGGTTGAAGGGAGTTTTGCTGGCTTTTCTCAATAAACTTTTTGAAAATACATCAGGCCCCCAAACTCTTTTAACACATATGGGTTCTGAAACAAGAGTGCCCAAGAAAGCTTCCTACTTTCTCTTCCCTTTCCCTGGCTCACACCAGAATTACCTCATGGGGTGGGAAACAGCTCACACTTCTTGCTGTCTTGGGCAGGCATGCGGAAAGTGGGTCACGGTGCCGCTGGTTGGCTTTTGGGGGTGAAGGGTTGCTAAAGGGGGTCACAGACCAACCCCAGGGGTGCACACAACACTGTGGACTGCAGAGGTTGGGCCAAGTGGAAGCCACCACCCACCTGGGGCATCCCATGTGGGAAAAGTCCATGACTTCACCAGCCAAGCAATGCCAGTGCCACGTCCATAAACTCACTAGCCCAGCAACAGCGAAGGCCCACGACAGAGTCGGGGACCAAGTGAGCAAGGCACAGTTACCACCAAGAGCCCAAGGAAGTGCCCACCTCCCTCCCAGCTGACCCAAGGATACAGGGAGCTCCACTCTGCACACAGGCCCTGTCTTGGGTGGGGAAGGAGAGAGTAGAGTACTGAGAATCTTACCATTAACCTGAAGGAATACAGTTTGAACCAAAGGACACTAATAAGACCAGAAGACATTTAGATAAATATTTTTAATAGCCAAGTTTAAGTTTTCCCACAGGCCAGGTGGAGCTCATGGGAAATAGCTAGGTTTGTCCATCAGGCCAGGGCCTTCCTCACCCAAGGCACATTATAATACACCTGCGTCCACTTACATGCATGCGTCAGTGTGTATTTGCCACACAGCAATTGGTCCATCATCAGCAGACCATACAAGGGCTGTCATAAAGCACCCAGCCATCATTAATATAAAGAGCATGGTTTGTGCAACGTCGATGTAATCTGGCAGCCAAGGCAAGTGGACTGGGATGCGCATGCGTGAACAATGACAACTTCACTGTACTAGGCAGTGGGGTGCTAGAGTGTTGAACATGTACAGGTTAGGTTAAGAGACGCTAGGAGAACTATGTGAGGTCCCAAGTTTCCTACTTAGAAGGGGACTGAGGCATCATTGTCCTATATACAATGTTTCTTGTATCTTATGTCTTCTTCAATAAATGTCTCTATTTTTCATATTACATGGCTGGATACTTTCTGGACAGACTTCATATAGTCACCATCCCTCCATTTGTGAAAGTGCCGCACACCCCAGAGACTCTGGGCTACAACCTCACCAGCCTGCAAGCTGGACAAGACTACCCTATTTTACAGATGTGGAAACTGAGGCTGGAGAATTTAAGTGTCAGACGCAAGGTCACTCACCGGGTAAGTGACAAAGTCAAGATCCCAACCCAAATCTGTGGGGCTCCAAACCATGAGCTCTGTTCCTGAGCTGTGCTGAATTCGATTTGGAAAGCCACATAGTGGGAAGGAAATAGGACAATGGCAGTAGAGAAATGGAGGAAAGAGGCTTCCACTTTAGGATGAGCAAAAACAAGGCACCACAGCAGCGACTGAAGATGAAAACGGGGAAAATAGGGGCAGGTTCGGGCAGTGTCTGGTGCGCTAAGGCACAGAGGACACACGTGGGGGCATGGCAGGTAATGAGGCTGGCAAGGGAGGTGGGAACCCACAGTCCTGATCAGCGGGTAGGACGTGGAGGCGACAGGGAGTCCGGGAGGCCCCAATTCTCCAGGTGACAAAGGTCTCACCCTCTTGCGATGATTGCAGGGCCAGGCAGCCATCCACTTGGGAAGCAGAAGTGCGTGTCGCCCTGGCTGCTGGTCCCATGATACAGTTCCCCTGTTTTGTGCCTACAGAGAATGCACTGCCCTGGGTTGGGTCTTTGGCTGTCAAAAATGGCCACTGAGGGATCTCAGCCCAGGCCCTCCTGCAGGAATAATGTCTCTGGCTCTACACCTGCCTAACCTGCAGGACTGGCCCACCTTATGCTCCAACTCTAAGGTGTGCTTTAGACATAGGAGCTGAGTCTCCACAGCTAATGTGTACCAACCACATAGCTGAATTACACAAAGTTGTCTGATGAGGTCAGGGGTCACCTGCCCAGCCAAATCCCCAGCTCTACCCCTGCTTGCTGTGTGACTTTAGACAAGCACTCACTTCCTTAGCTCTCAGTTCCTCGCTCTACAGTAGGAATCATAATACCTACCCCACAGTGCTATTGACAAGGACCAAATAAGCTCATTCCCATAAGACACCTATTGTAGGTTAGCTATTGCTAATAAGTCACTCCTTCCACTAAACTTGGCATTCATGGGAGGTGACAGTGATTCTTTTATACGTAGGAATGAGACTCCCAGTGATTGATGGCAGAATGTGATTGGGAGGTATGGGTTTTGATGCCGGGCAGACCAGGGCTCCATGCACGTCACCAAGACCACAGACCTGTGGAGCCACCAATGTGCAACACCAGCCTGGGAGAGCCACAGGAACTGGATACCTGGTGCCTTGGGGCCTTGGGGACCCAGTCTCTCCCCCAGTGTGTCTGGAAGGCAGGATATGGAGTCAAAGAAGATGATTGTCAAGCCTTAAGATTTAATGTTGTTTGCCTTGTTGGGGTTAGACTTACTTGAGACCTGTCACTCCTTTCTTCTTGTCTATTCCTCCCTCATCCTATGCCTGCCCCTCCCTTGTGTTATGGAAGCACAAAACTTGCTTGATGTCACAGGCCCACAGCTGGAGAGCAGTCTGCTTCAGGATGAACTCTGCCTGAGTGAGTCTCACTCACATTTGATTTGGGTGAGACTTCAGACTTCAGATTTCTGAGTTGCTGTTGGAATAAGTTAAGACTTATGGGGATAATGAGATGAAATAAATGTATTTTGCATGTGAGAACATGAAATGTGGTGGGGGGAGGGGCAGGAGTAGAATGCTGTGGTTTGAATGTGTCCACTCCAAAATTCAGGTGTTGCCAATGTGGTAATATGTATAAGAGGTGACTAGGCCATGAGGATGCCTCCCTTGTGAATGGACTGGGTGCCCTTATCAAAGAGGCTTCACACAGTATTCGACTAGCTTGCCCTTCCACTCCCACCACGTGAGGACATAGCATTCAGGAACCAACTTGGAAGTAGAGAGCAGCCCTTACCAGACACTGAGACTGCTGACACCTTGATCTTGAATTCCCAGCCTCCAGAACTGTGAGAAATAAATTTCTTTCCTGTATAAATTACCCAGTCTTGCGTATTTTGTTATAGCAGCACAAAATAGACTAAGACAATGAGAATGTAGAATTTTACTTTGGGAAGATGACAAAGTTCTGGAGATGGATGATAGTGATGGTTACAAAACAATGTGAATGTGCTTAATGTCATTAAATTGTACACTTAAAATGGTTAAAAAGGTACATTTTATGGTATGTGCATTTTACCACAATTTAAAACATCTTCCCAAGCTCAGGCTCACAGTTCCCGTCACAGGCCGGGCCCATGTACTAATCCAGTGTCACCTGTATTTCCTACCTGTAGTCCAGCCACGGCGAGTTCCCTGGTGTCCCTTCAATGCACTCTTCTCTCATGCGTGTGCTTTTGTATATGTGCTTCCATCCGCAGGGAATGGCGTTTGCTTCTGTCTTCCCTGTGGTCAATACTTACTCTTGGTTGGTGACCCAGCTCATCATATGCTACACTCCTCTGGGGAATCTTCCTTGATCCTCAGAGTGGATCATCTTCACTTCCTTATCCTTCCACTGCTCTATTACGGCACTGACCACCTTGCAATATAATCATCCTGCAACCGCACAGAGGAGAGCACCTATGAGAAAGAAACAAAGTCATCTCATGTTTGGACTTGAATGAGAGGAGAAAATTCCATCAATAGAAATAGACCCAGAAGTGACACAGACAATATAATTAGTAGACAAAGATGTTAAACTATTTATTGTAAGCATACTCCATATTCATAAGAAGAAAAGGAAAGTGTGAGCACAGTAAGCAGGGATATGGAGCATATATATAAAGAACTCAAGTCAAACTGTTAAATATGAAAAATACAATATTGGAGATAAAAAATACATGATGGATGGGATCAAAAGTACATTACAGCCTACAGATAAAAATTGGTAAACTTGAAAACAGAAAAATAGAAACTGAGATAAAAACAGATAGAAAAAGGGCTGAAAAAAATGAAAAGTCCATCAGTGAGTTGTGGGACAACTTCAAGCAATCTAATCTAGGTATAATATAAAGTATACATGAAGAGAAGAGGAAGTAGACACAGAAAAATATATATTTGAAGAAATAATTGCCAAAAATATTCAAATTTGATGAAAACTCTAAATCCACAAATCCTAAAACCTCAAGAAACTACAAGAGTTGAAAATCTTAAACCAGTGATAGAAAATCTTAAAACCACTCACTGAAAAAAGTCTCACTGCGTACAAAGATAAGAATGGCAGAAGTCTCCTTACTGGTAAAACTGTACTCAAGTTAACAGTGGAACAACATCTTTAAAATACTGAAAGAAAAAAAAGTCAACTTACTATATGCAAAACTCAGCAAAAATATCTTTCAAAAGCAAAAGTGAAATAAAGAGTTTTAAAGGCACACAAAAGCTGAAAAAATTCATCATTAGCTAGCTTACACTACAAAAAATATTATGGGAAGTCCTTTAGGTAGAAAGAAAGTGATATCAGATGGAAAATTTTGTCTAAGTAAAAGAATGAATAGCTTCAGAAATAATAATTATATGGATTTAAAAAACAAGATACTTTTTCTCATTTAAAAAAATCTTTAAGACATAATTGATAGTTTAAAACAAAAATAATAGGAATGTATTGTGGGATTTATAAAATTAGTGGAAATAAAATATATGCCAACAACAGCACAAAGCCAGGAGGGAAATACAGAAGTACACTGTTATAAATTTCTTATATTGTATGTGAAAGGAAATAATGTTACTAATAGGTGGAAAGTGATAAGTGAAAGATACTATTAATAACTATAAATCCCAAAGCAAACTTTGCTATAACAGACTCTTAAATTGGTCCCTATAATCCACCCATCTTTGTAGGATCCCTTCCTCTTGAATATGTGTTAGACTTGTGACTCCCTTCTATTCAGTGGGTTATGGCAAAGATGATAGAATGTATGTGATTATGTTACACAATATTGTAGCATTCATCTTGCTGGAGTCTCTCTAACTGGCAAAAAATAAATAATGGTGTGAATGTTTTCCCTCTATATAATGAACAATATCTACACTTATAACTCCTGTTCAACATTATAATTAATGCTCTACAATAAAGTAAGAAAAATAAATAAATGGCATAAGTTTGTAAAGAAGGGGGAAAAAACTCCCTTTATTCACAATTTGTTGTCTATGTAGACAATGGCAAAGAATTTACCAAAACAACTGCTATAAGAAATAAGTGAATTTAGCTAGGTTGCTGTACACAAGGTCAATATACAAAAATCAAATTCATTTCTATGTAATAGCAATAAAAAATTGGAAATAGAAAATTTTAAATGTCATTTATAACACTGCCAAAATAAGAACTAGGTATAAATATAACAAAAATGTGAAAGACCATTATGGTAGAAACTATAAAATATTGATAAAATAAATCAAAGGTACCCCAATTAAATGTTAAGATATGCCTTGCTCATGGATTGGAAAATTTAATGTTAAGAATTCAGTTCTTTCTGAAATAAATTATATATACAACCTAATTTCAATCAAAATTCCAGCAGATATTTTTTTAAATAGAAAAAATGAATCTAAAAATTATATAGAAAGGTAAAGGAAGTAGAATAGCCAAAACAATTCATGAAAAGTAAAACTAATTTTGAGGACTCTCAATACCCAAATCAAGACAACTATAACAATGAAGACAGTGAGATATTGAAAAAAGGATGGACATATAGGTCAATTGACAGAATAAAGGGGCCAAAATTATAGCCATGTACATGTGTTTAGTAGATTTTTTTATAAAGGTACAAAAATATTTCCTTGAAACTTTTTTTATAAATGATTCTAGAACAATTAAATATCTATACGCAGTAAAAAAAAACAATCATTTTTTCAAACCAAATATAAGTTGATCGATTTGACTTCATCTGAATTTGAAAAATAAAAAGACAAGTCACAGACTAGAAGAAAATACTTCTGAATCCCATAGCTAATAAAGAACTTGTATACAGAACATGTAAAGAATTTTCAAAAATCAAAAATATGAAAACACATAACCTAGTTTGTTAAATGGGCACTTTAGATACTTTACCAAAGAAATAGATACTTCACCAAAGAAAATATGTGAATGGCAACATAGTCATATGAAAAGATGTTCACCACTCTTAGTTATTAGGGAAAAGCAGATTAAAACCACAATGAGATACCACTATATACCTATTAAAATAGATTTTTTGAATTGACAGTGCCATGTTCCACTAGAACTTATTCTTTGTTCATGGGAATGCAAAAATGATAGATATTTGAAAAATAATGTGGTAGCATCTTACAAAGTTAGACATAGATTTACCATATGTCCCAGCAATTCTGTTCTTTGGTCTTCACCTTAGTGAAATGGAAACTGATGTTTGCACCCAAACCTGCACATTCATATTACTAGTAGCTTTATGGGCAATTCCCCAAACTGGCAAAGCCTAAATTTGTCCTAACTGGGAAACTAATAAATAAAGCATGATATGTCCACATAATTTTTAAAAAGAAGGTGTTATAAAATACCCTCAACAATAAAATGAATGCGGAATCTCAACAGAGAAATTCAGTCAAATGGAAGAAAACCAGTCAAATGGAAGTTCTAGAACTAAAATGAACAATAAATTAAAAAACTGATTGGTTGAGCTTAACAGCACATTGTAAGTTTAAAAAAAGAAGAAAAATGAATTCAATGACATATTGGGGGAAGTTACTTAGTGTTTTAAAAGAGAGAGAGATTGAACAATGAACAATGCCTCAGAGACTGAGGGACAACATAACAGTGTCTAACAAACATATCATTGGAATTCTAAAAAGGGAGATTAGAACAGAAAATTAAATGATGAAATATTTTTTAAAAGTCCCAAATATAGTGAAATATGTAAACTAATAGTTTTAATAAATGCAGCAAATAACAAGCATAATGACTGCAAATGACTCCATATGCAGGCAGAACAGACTCAAAATGCTGAAAACTAAAGAGAAGCATCAAATCTTAAAAGCATTACAGAAAAGAATAAAAACACCATAGAAATATTATACACAAGAGAACAAGAAAAGAAATTATAGCTGACTTCTTCTCAGAAAAAAATGGATACCGTAATACAATCAAATGACAACTTTAAGGTGCGGAAAGAAAAACTGTTAACCCAGAATTCTACATCCAGCCAAAATACTCTTTAATTCCACAGCTAGCCAAAAGAAGACATCCACAAATAACAACTGATAGAATTTGTGTTCTCATCATAAATTCTTAAAAAGAAAACTGATTATTCAAACCAAAGATAGTAACACTTTGTTGGTGAGTTGAGTTTGTACATAGAAATTAAATACATAACAATAAAATGCAAGATACAGGGATAAATGGAGTGGAAGTACTATGGGGGAAGTGGGAGATGTTGATCAAAGGGTTCAAAGTTTCAAGTAGACAGAAGCAATAACGCGTTAAGATATATTGCCCAGCATGATGACCACAGTTAATAATAATGCATATTTCAAAATTACTAAAACAGTAGATTTTAAATGTTCTCACTACAAAAAAATGGTAAGTATGTGAGGAGATAAATATGCCAATTGGCTTGATGTCATTGTTCCACAGTGTATACAATATCAAAATATCACATTGTACCCCATAAATATATAAAATTATTGTTTGTCAAAAATAAGTTTTTAAAAAGAAGGTGTTATAAGGTTCGTAATACTTAAGAAAAATGTGCATCATTAAATCCAAGGAGAACTTAATAAGATTAGGATATATACTATAATTTCTAGAATAACAAATTCACAATAATATAAAAAGTTATAGGTGAAAGGGTATTGGAAGTGAAAAGTAGAATATAAATATTATTTCAAATTAATATTTGAAAATTTTGTATATGTAAAAAAATATTTTTAAATATTTTAAGAAGACATATTAACTCAAAGGAAGAGAAAAGCAAAAACTCATATGTAACAAATAAAAAGAGATAGTAAGAAAGTGAACTTAAACCCAACAATTTCAATAATTACATGAAACATACATAGACTAAACACTACAATTAAGAGACAGAGACTGTCCACAAGAAATAAGCATTCACTGTAAAGTAAATGGACTAAAAAAGTAAAAGAATGGGGAAAAGTTATGTCATGCAAATAATAAGCATAAAACAGCTGGTGTGGCGATATTATCATAAAATGCATTATTAAGACAACCACTATTACTGTAGAAAAAGAAAAATGTGTAGCAGATTCTTTTCTTAAAAGTTTGCAATTGTTTCTCTAATGAGGTGTGAATCTGAAAATTCCTAAAAGGGAAATCAGAGAAGGCACTTGCATGGCTTCCCGGCCAGGCCAGTAATAATAAAAGAGTTAATTCACAAAGAAATGTAAAAACACTTAATCTATCTCCCTCTAATTACAGGCTTTCAAAATATGCGAGGCAGAAATTGACAGAACTGAAAGGAGAAATAGACATATCTACAATTATAAATTGGAAATTTGAACACTCCTCTCTCAAAAAATGACAGAACAAGTAGACAGAAAAATCAAGAAGGAATGAAAAACTGAAACAACATGTCAACCAACTTGACCATTAGAATGTTACACCTAACAACTGCAGAATGACAATATTTTTAAGTGCACATGAAATGTTTACCAAGTTAAACCATATTATGACTCATATACTAATAATAGCCTGAATAAATTTCAAAAGATCAAAATCTTACAGAATACATCCTCTAACCAGAAAAGCATTATATCATAATAAATAGCAGTATTGTATCTAATAAAAGCACTAAATATTCAGAAAATAAACAGTAACAATAATAAATAATTCATAAGTAAAAGGAAAAATAGAAAATATCTCAAAATTGATGGCTAAAACACAATATAATCAAAATCAAACCTTATAGATTGCAGCTTAAGCAGTACATAGAGATATTAATAAATTAATAATTAACAATTAATACAACTGATAATCCCTTATAAGAATTATCTAGGAAAAAATAAGAAAAAAAGCACAAATTATAAATTCTAGGAATAAAAGAAGAGACATCACATATTCTAAACATTAAAAATATAATAAAGGAATATTACAGTCAACTTTATTCCAATAAATTTGATACTTCTTAAAAAACACAACTTGCCTGACAAAGGAAGAATTGATATATTTAAATAAACAAATTTATTGCGACATATATATATGTCTTAAATGTATGTTATAATATACATTTACACATATATACAGATGTAAACTATTTATTAAGACATAAATAAATATTTATTAAGAAATTAAATCCAAAATCAAAATATCCAGGCCCAGATTACTTCACTGGTCAATTAGAAATTTAAGGAAGATATCATAGAAATTTCACATAAATACTTTCAAAAAATGAACAAGGAACACTTTCTAAATGCTTTAGGCCAGCATAAATCCAGAAAACCTGAAAGTTATTACACCAACAACAATTTAAAAAATGATGACCAGTGTCATTCATATACATAGATACAAAGTCCTTAACAAAATAATAGCAAATAAAATCTAACGATACATAAAAACACAGTTATGATTAATTTGGATAATCCCAGGAATGTAAGGAATGCAAGATCGGGTGAGAAATGCGAAGTTGGTTTAATATTGTAAAGGAGTTCCAGCTCACGATGGTTGAATACATGCAAACAGTGTGCACCTCTCCCAGGGAGAGGGATCAAAATCAGTGAGTAGAAAGCTGGGCACAGTGGCTCACTCCTTTAATCCTAGTGCTCTGGGAAGCTGAGGTGAGTAGGAGTTCAAGACCAGCCTGAGCAAAAGTGAGACCCATCTCTACAAAAACTAGAAAAATTAGCTGGGCATGGTAGTGTGTGCCTATAGTCCCAGCCATTAGGGAGGCTGAGGCAGGAGGATCACTTAAGGCCAGGAGTTGGAGGTTGCAGTGAGCTACAATGATGCCACTGCACTTTAGCTGAGTGACAGAGAGAGACTCTGTCTAAAAAAAAAAAAAAAGAAAGAAAGAAAGAAAGAAAGAAAGAAAGAAAAAGAAAAACCAGTGAGTAGATATTCACACTTTGAGTAGATAGTCTAAGAGACAATACTGAAATCCAACAGAGAAGGAACCGGGAAGGCATAGGAGGGAAGCAGACACCCTGCTGGGTTGGGATGGGTGGGAAGATGGGAGAAGCCCCCTACAAGGGGAAAATGTGAACGAGAGATTCCTAGGGTTCCGCACTCCAGCCAGGAATTTTAAAATTCTAGCTGCAGGAAGATCCCCTAAGCCCTTAAAGGCCCCCAGATTAAGGCAAGGAGCTACCTAGAGAGTAGAAAGAAGCACTGCTCAATTTAGGTGAAGCCCCACAGGACTTTGAGTGCTGAGCCATTCAGAGAGCCCAGCCCTGTCCTACTCTGGGACCACCACTTAAGCAGCTGTCAGCATAGCCACAGGGCCACCAAGGGGTGGAGGTCACTTTTGTGCACTCCAAGGACAGAAACTGCCATCTCAGCATAGAAATGACATATTGGGGTGGGGGGGGAGCAGCCCTTGCTCCCAGCTGCTGGCCTTTACTGAGAGGAACCTGCCCTCCCTGGAGGCAAGTCTGTGGCACAGCTGCCCCTCCCCCACCAGAGCAGGCCTGCTGCAGCCCACTGCCATTCTGGGCACCCAGGTCCCGGCAATTGAGCTGCCTCTGCCAGGGAGTACACTGGGAATCTGGGGTCTTTCATGCCCCCAAAGGACAGAGACTACTGCCACTGCTGAGGGAGGGCGGTGCTATCAGCCTGTGCACCCCACAGCTGCCTGCCTCAACTAATCCCATGGAGAGGGTCCCGTCCTTCCTTGCTGCAGACTAGTAGTGCACCAGCCCTTCCCCTGCATGAGTCCTGCAGACCAGGAGATCACCCCACCACTGCCTATAACAGCCAGTACCTGAACCCAGGGAGGCCTGAAGACAAGTTCTCCAGCCTGATCTTGGTCTGGTCCTCCCAGGACTCAATCATGCTGTCCAGAGGCCTGGGGACTGAAGATTAACCAACCTAGTCTTCTGGCACCTGAACACTCCCCCAGAGGTCTCAGGTCCAGCTGACCCAAATTGCCAGCAATACTATAGTGGGTACTCGCCTGCAATTGCCAAAAAGCACAGCAGCACTATCCTCTCTACATGGAGCAACAGTGTTCCTTGTGGAGAACAGGTGAGACACAAAGCTATCTGTTTGGGGCTGAGGGAAGAGGTTCTGCTTCAAAACCACTCAGGCAGAGAGCTGTGGGAATGGCATTTTCTGCAGCTCACAGCCACATCTGACCTGGAGCTAGATGACAGGGTTTGACTGAACTGAAAGTCATGAGCCTCAAGACAGGAGCATGATGGGAAAGTGGACTGCTTTCCTACCACAGACTAGCCCCTTGCCTCAGACAACAGAGAACACTTCACAGCAAACAAAGTTCAAACACCTACCCATCAGTGTTTGCTGCAGCCTGCTCTTACCCATAAGCGCCACCTACTGGCCCTGGAGGTTGAGAAGCATAACCCAATTTAATACCTGCTGTGAGAAGGGCGTAGTCTGGAGCGCAAGGCTTCCACAATTCTGCAAATCTTCTCAATAGGTGTGGAAAATCATTTGATAAAATGCAACATCACTTCATGATAAAAAGCCTCAAAAAACTAGGCATAGAAGGAACATACCTCAAAAATAATAAAAATCATATGTTAATATGACAACCGCACAGCCAACATCATATTAAGTGGGGAAAAGTTGAAAGCATTCGCCCTAAGAACCAGAACAAGACAAGGATGCCCACTTTCACTACTTCTATTCAACATAGTACTAGAAGTCCTAGCCACAGCAATCAAGCAAGAAAAAGAAATAAAGCGCAACCACATTGAAAAAAAGGAAGTCAAATTATCTCTGGTGATGATATGATCTTATACCTAGAAAACCCTAAGAATTTCTCCAAAAGAGTCCCAGATCATCTGATAAATGAATTCAGCAGTCTCAGGTTATAAAATCAATGTCAAAAATTCATAGCATATCTATACACCAAAATGACCAAGCTGAAAACCAAATCAAGAACTCAATCTCATTTAAAATAGCTACAATAAAAATAAAATACCTAGGAATATATTTAACCAAGAAGTTAAAAGATCTCTACAAGGAGAACTAAAAAACACTGATGAAAGAAATTATAGATTATACAAACAAATGGAAAAACATCCTATGCTCATGGATTGGAAGAATCGATATTGTTAAAATGACTATACTGCCCAAAGCAATGTACAGATTCAATGCAATTCCTACTAAAATACCAATGTCATTTTTCACAGAATTAGAAAAAATAATCCTAAAATTTATAAGCACTGAATATCAAAAGTAATTGTAAGCAAAAAGAACAAAACTAGAGGCATCACGTTACCTGACTTTATATACAAGGCTATAGTAACCAAACCAGCATGGCACTGGTATAAAAGTAGACACATAGATCAATGGAACAGACTAGAGAACCCAGAAATAAAACCATATACCTACAACCAACTGATCTTTGGCAAAGCAGACAAAAATATACACACTAGTCAATAAATGGTGCTGGGGAAATTGTATAGTCATATAAGAACAAATGAAACTGGATCACTATCTCTCACTATATACAAAATCTAACTCAAGACGGATTAAAGACATAGATGTAAGACCTGAAATCATAAAAATTCTAGAAGAAAACCTAGCTGTTGGTCTAAGCAAAGAATTTATGACTAAGACCCCAAAATCAAACACAACAAAAACAAAATAGACAAACTAAAAAGTTATGTGTAACAAAAGAAATAATCAAAAGAATAAATAGACAACCTACAGAATGGGAGAAAATATTTGCAAACTATGTATCTGACAAAGGACTAATACCCAGAATCTACAAGAAACTCTAACAGTCAGCAACAACAAAACAAATAACCTCATTAAAAAGTGGGCAAATGACATGAACAGACATTTTTCAAAGGAAAATACACAAATGGCCAAGAAAAAAATTAAAAAATGTTCAGCATCACTAATCATCAGAGAAATGCAAGTTGAAATCACAATGAAATATCTTCTTCCAATTAGACTGGCCACTATTAAAAAGTCAAACACCAAGAGATGTAGGCACAGATGCAATGAAAAGAGACTTATATACTGCTAGTGGGAATGCATAATAAACCAGTGCAATGGAAATCAGTGTGGAGTAGATGTACCAATCCTGCAATCCCACTACTAGAAAATCAAAAAAAGGTTAAGGTGCTTTACAAATTGAAATTGTTAAATAAAAAAATCTTAAAATCAATCAATGCTGCTGCCATTTGATCCTGTAATCTACCATTTGATACACCAAAAAGAAAAGAAACCATTATATCAAAAATACCTGCACTCATGTGTTTATTACAGCACAATTCACAATTACAAAGATAGAGAATCAACATAAGTGCCAATAAACCAACGAGTGGATAAAGCAAACGTGGTGTGTGTGTGTGTGTGTGTGTATGTTTATATACACACATATACACACACTATATATATACACACACATACACACACACACTATACACACACACACTATACACACACACACACACACACACACACACCATAGAGTACTACTCAGCCATAAGAAAGAATGAAATAATGTCTTTTGCAGCAGCTTGGATAGAACTGGAGGCCATTATCCTAAGTGAAGTAACTCAAGAACATGCTTATAAGTAAGCATGTTCTTACTTATAAGTGGGGAGGTAAGCTATGGTTATGCAAGGACACAGAGAGTGTTATAATGAACACTGAAGATTTAAAAGAGAGAAGAAAAAAGGGTCGGAGGAGAAGGGATGAAAAATTACCTGATGGGTACAATGTGCACTATTTGGGTGACAGGGACACTAAAAGCCCAGACTTCACCACTACACACTATATAAATGCAACAGAATTCAACTTGTACCCCTGAATCTACTGAAATAAAAAAAAATTTCTATAGCTTAGCTTTATTCATCATCTAGAAATATCACAGGATGGAACCAGAGACTTGTGTTTTATCTAATATAAGTTTTACTGTGAATGCACATTATAATTTTGGATAAATTACAATAGCCCCATGCTTTTCATCTGAAAATTAAATGTAATAATATTGGCCCAGGTGCCTCCAACTTGTTGGTAGAATAAAATAAAACCAAAAAACAAAAGGAATGTGTTTTACCATTTAAAATTGTTAAATGAAAAAAAAATCCTGAATTTAATCAATGTTATTATTTATATTGCAGAATATAACGTTTATGTTGCAGAATTATTGTCAAGTGGAAAAAAGCGTATACTAAGAACTTCTAAAAACTATCCTCAAAGTAGAAGGGAAAGGGACTTTCTTAATTTGATAAAGGGCATCTATGAAAAGCTCCTGGATACATTAGACACTGTGGGGAAAGACCAGATGATGTCCCTATATGTCAGGAAAAAGTAAGCATATCTGTTCTCATCACTTCTCTTCAACATTGCACTAGAAGTCCCGCCTTGTGCAACATGGCAAGAAAAATAAAGGGAATACTCATTGAAAAGAAGAAGTAAAAACTTATTTATAACAGAAAAAATGGCTGTGCATGTAAAAATCCAAAAGAATTATCAAAAGCTAAAATAAGTCAATTTAGAAAAGTCATAGGATAAAGGGTCAATATAGAAACCTGAATTGTATTTCTCCCTGCTATCAGCACACAAAGTTTGTTGGCTTTGTATTGTGCCAAATTAGCTAAGCAGATTAAGACAGACACAAAAGAATTTTGTATGATATTTTGAAGGTGGAAGTAAGAGTACCTGTACACCCAGAAACAGCTGGGGCTATCGTAGCTGGCACACATTGCTATTTATTTGCTACCTCATTGGAGGGAACAGGAGCTGGGCCTGCAGCTCCTCCAGCTTTTGCCCAACGTCTTCATTCAACTTCTGTAAGTCCTGGGCCAGGTACGTGAGCAGCTACATTGTGAAGGACATCGGCTTATCCTGCAAATTTCTTTCACCATAAAAGTTACAAGTTGTCTTAGTCAATTCAGGCTGTCATAACACAATACCGTAGACTAGGTGGCTTAGACAGAAGAAATGTATTTCTCACAGTTCTAGGGGCTAGAAGCGCAAGATCAGGGTGCCAGCATGATTGGTTTCTAGGGAGGGCTCTTTTCTGGCTTGCAGATGGCCGCCTCCTCACACGGCAGAGAAAGAGACAGACATCCCTCTCTTCCTCTTCTTGTGTGGCCACCAATCCTAGGACCCTACCTATGACCTCATTTAACCATAACCGTAATTACTTCCTAAAAGCCTATCCCTAAATACAATTAAGTTGGGAGCTAGGGCTTCAACATATGAAGTTGGGGGGTGAGGGTGGGTAGATGACACAATTCAGCCTGTAGCAGCAGTGGTGAGAGACAGACAGTGGTCAGCTGGTGCACTGCCAGGGACTGCTGTGTGGAGACTCACGAGTCACCATCGAGTCTGTGCAGACCTTGAACCCTGCCACCTTCCTTCCTACCGGTCAGGGCCCCCGGACCATGAC
>VBSM01003020.1:306029-337539 GCA_008086735.1 Cheirogaleus medius
CAAAAGGGACAATGTATGCGGATTGCCCCTGAATCTGGCTGGAAGCCAAGGACTCAATGGGGCCACTGGTCTGGACTCTTATGGGAATTGGACTCGAGGCCTCCGCCCCAAGAGACTGGACTAACTTGTTTCTTGGTAATCCTTTTCTGGGTCTTCATGGGGTGCCTCTGTGTTATTGCTTGGGGCTCACTGGGTGAAGAATGCTGCTACAGGAATTGTAACTACCAAAGTCAAAGGGCTAAAAGATCCTTCTGATGGTAACCATGGGACCCTGCTTGCCCAATGTAGTTGTTAGATTCATGGAGAGGTTGATGCCTCTGTGTAAACTGATAAGGGCATCAAAAGGGGGGAATGACAGGGAAAGCAGGACGGGGCGCTCCTGCTCCGGGTCCCGCTGCAGTGCTCCAGGCCCCTCCACGGCCGCGCTGCTTGCGTGATCCTGATTGGGTACTTTTTGAATCCCACTGTTCCTGATTGGATGTGAAAGCTTGTTCCTGATTGGATGTGAAAGCTTGTTCCTGATTGGATGTTAACGCTTGTTGCTGATTGGATATTGAAGCTTGTAGCTGATTGGATGCTTTTTGAGTCCTACCAAAGGTATAAAAGCTGGAGGAGAATGGGGAAGGGGGGGTCAGAAGATCAGAAGTCAGCGGAGCATGCTGACAGAATAAAGGCTGTTCTCCGACTCTCAGCTTGCCGCTCGGTTATTTCCCTGGTCAAGAGCTGTTACATAGCTGTTAACACTTGCCAGAACAAAGCCTGGCTGAGCCCTGAGGGCTGCACCCGCCGCACAGAGCCAGTCGGCAGAGACCGGGAGAGCTGGATGTTTTTTTCAAATGCCCAATTTTCAATAAAAAATAACATGGCAAATAAACAGAAAATATGGCACATTTAGTGAAGTGAGATTATGTGGCAGATATCCCTGAGGAAGGACTGGAATTACTAGACAAAGACTTTAAAACAACTGTATTAAATACGCTCAAAAGCAAAAGAAAAACATGAAAAAAGTAGAACAGTATATGCAAGAAATAAGAATACCAGAAAAGAGATAGAAATTATAAAAAGGAACCAAACAGAAATTCTGGAGCTGAAAAAATACAATAATGAAATTAAAAAATTCACTGAAGGGGCAAAGTCAATCTAAAGCATAAGAACGAAATTAGAGAACTTATACTGTCAGGCCTCAAGGCTTATTCTAAAGCTACAGTAATCAAGACAGCATGCAAACACTGACTGAAGAAACAACAAAATACCCAAAAATAGACCTTTATTTATGCCAGATAATCCACGCAATTAAGTGGGGAAAAGATGATTTTAAATAGCGCTACACAAATTTTGATATCCACCTTAAAAAAATTAACACTGACTTCTACCTCACACTATACATAAACATTTATCTAAGATGCAACATAGATGTAAATATGTAAGATATAACAAAAACACTGCTAGAAGAAAACATAAAAGAACACTCTCATTAACTCAGATTATGCAAAGATTGCTCAAATAAGAACAGGAAAAAGCACTAAGTATAAAGACATATTATTAAATGTCTTCATTACATTAAAAAAATTGTCATCAAAAGCCAGCATTAAAATAGTGGAAAGGAAAGCCACAAATTAGAAGATATTCATAATAATATATACATTCAACCAAGGACTTGTATCCAGATATATCTCTGCCCCTCCCTGTGCCTCTGACTCCAGGCTCGCCCTGTGACTTGTTTTGGCGGATGGCATGTTAGCAAAAGTGACACAATTGGGCTCCCTCACTCATTCTACTCATAGCTGTAGTATAAAAAATAAAAGATCAACTTTATGCAGAGTGCTAGGCAGTGATTTGCAGCCAGTAGGTGTCCAATAAAGGCAACTCCATTCTGCCTCTGGTTCCTTACTACTAAGGCCAAGAGTGCCCCTCTAGCCCTAGCGAAAGTTGACAGCCTTTCCCAGTAGACAGATGGAAATACTGACACTTGCCAGCTATACCTGAAAAGATGGAATAGAAGAAGAGTGTGATATCAGAAACCAAAAGCAAACAAACAGGAGATATTTAGTTTCACTAGTTTTCTGAGCCTCTGGAAAATTAAATTTTCCTTTGGAATTCATCTTCTCATTCCACACAATAAATAAGCAAATGTGGAAGCGGAGGTCTCTCTTCCTGGGTTGCCTGAGACTATGGGCAGACACTAAGAAAGCATAACTGTTGCAAACAGCTCATTACAAACCCCTAAATGTTCGCACCACAATTAAAGACATTTGTTCTCCCATGAAAGCCATCCCATAAGCTTGCAGGATCGCAGTTGGGGCTCCCGAATAACACATTCTTAAATTGGGAGAGTCTCCAAATAAAAAAGGCCAATTAAAGTGATTAGCTCTCTACATAATAGAGTTTATTTTTCAGTCATGCCTTTCACTCTCCTTCCCTCCTCTCCTCCAAGGACAGTGATCTAAAAAGGAAGCATCCATATTTCAGTATGTGCCCAAGCAGGTCCAAAACTGCTGCATTTGGAAAACAGAGGAAAGGGCAATTCTTTAGCACTTTAGGCAGTTTTTCCACATTAGAAAAATAATTGACTCAAACACATCTGCTCGCAAATAAACCAAAGTGTCTAACAGTTTATCCAGCGCCAGGTTTGGTCTGCAAATCCCTTGGGAGGAAGGCAGGGTAGTCAAGTGCAAGGGAGGGGTTTGGGGCCAGCAAGGTCCTTTCCTGGACAGCTGTGCACCCGGACAGACTTGTCCTTGCCTGTTCTCAGATCCCTGCCTACGAATGGGCCTGGCGAGATGGCACCCCCAGGGCTGTGGCGCAGAGTGAGTGGTGCTCGCAGATCCTGTGCCCCTCCCACTCCTTCCCCTTAGAGACGCCTGGCTTCTTGCAGAGGAGATGTGGCCTGCACAGCAGCCTGATCCTTTCTGTCATTCCCCATGCGGGCTAAGGGAAGCCTTTCCATGAACGTTTAATTTCAAAATGATCTTATAGGAAGTTTTCAAAGTGGAGGACAAACTTCACCCCAACCCCACCTTCACAGTACAGTCCCATGGGTAGTGGGTAGTGTCGTAACTCCCAGTGACACTGTTTTACAATTCTGTTGTGAAAGAGTTGTCCACATAACCCTTCCCAGAGCCCCCTGGGTCTCACACGCTATCCCCCAGTCAGCTGTCCCAGACAGTCCCCACGCAGGCCTTGGCTCTCTCTGCCCTCACACAGCACAGGGAGGCAGGTACCTCTCTGGGGCCTCTTTTATAAGGTTATCCTTATAAGTAATAATCCCAGTCATGGGAGCTCCACCCACATGAACTAATCCCCTCCCAAGGCCCCACCTCCAAATACCATTGCACTGAGGATTAGGTTTCAACATACGAATTTTGGGAGGACGCCAACCTTCAGTCTTTAGTAGTGCCATCCACTGGGGAACTTTCATCTGTGCTTACCAGCTACTAGTCCCTCTGTCTTGCCTTCAAGGATAGATACTATTCTGAATTATTCATAAGTATTAGAAAGAATAAGGGCAAAAGTATGCAGAAAATTATACCAGGCAAGTAATAACCAAAACAACTATAGCTCTATAAATAGCAGGAAAAAATAGACTTTAAGGCATAAAGCATTAATAAATAAACACTATTAAACAATTAAAGGTTTAATTCTCAAGGAAGATATAATAATTACAAAATTGCATGCATATAACAACACAGATTAAAATAAAATAAGCAGAAATTGAAACAACTAGAAGGAAAAATTATCAACAGCAAAACCAATATCATTGTAGCAAATTTTAACACAATTTTTATAGTAAATAATATATTTATATATCAGGAAAATACTCAATACACACATGTAAAATTAAACCAATGCAACTAACAAATTTAATTAAACACACAAAGCTGGCACATTAACCCAACCAATAGAAAATGTAGATTTTTTTTAGGCATTATTTAACATTTATGAAAATTGAGCAACTGTACCATAATTCAAACACCAAAGAATTAATGAAATTTCAATAATAAAACTATAAACTTTAAAATTCTTGATATTCTTAAAAATTAGAATTTCTCATATAGTCCTATATTCCTATAAATTAGAAAGCAATAACAAAAAGATAAGTGAATATTATTTCTTAGGATACAGTTTAAATTCATGGATCAAATAAGTCACAATTATGTTAAAAAGAGTTGAGCAACAGTGAAACTGTAGTATAGGTTGAGTGTCCCTTATCTGAAATATGTGGACCAGAAGTGCTTTGAATTTCAAATTTTTCAGATTTTGGAATATTTGTAGATACATAATGAGGTATCTTGGGTATAGGACTCAAGTCTAAACACGAAATTCATTTATGTTTTACAAAAATCTTATATGCATAGATTTAAGATAATTTTATACAATTTTCTTAATAATTTTGTGCATAAAACAAAGTCCATGTACTATGTACACAGAAAGCAAAGGTATCAGATATAGCTGTGGCCTCATATCAGCACTTAAAAAGTTTCAAATTTTGGAGCATTTTGGATTTCAGATTTTCGAATTAGAAATGTTCAACCTGGATAAAAAAACATATATGGAATTCAGATAAAGCAATATATAGAGGTAAATGTATAACCTAATAATTTATATTAGAAAACAAAAAGAATGAAATTTAATAAGCAAAGACTCCAACTTGACTGGTCAAAGCATAAGTGGAAGGAAGGAAGGAAAGAATTACAGAGCAGAGAGTGTTTCAATAAAAAGTGACAATCCTCTGTAAGGCTAATGGAGAAGGAAATAATCAACATTAGCAATAATAAATATACACAACCACAGATGCTGCACAAATAAAAACATAAAAAGATTTAATAAATAACTTTATACCAATAAATTTGAAAATATATGAAAGAACAAATTACCTAAAAATAAAACATAAAAATCAACACCAAAAGACATATAAAATGTAAATAATCCTATAGCTATTTAATAAATTAAATCAGCAGTTAAAAATCTTTCTATAAAGAAAATATGTCTGAGATGATTTTCTCTATTAGTTCTAACTGTCAAAGGGAAAATAATTCCAATCTTAAACAAATATTTCAGAGGATAAAACAGTGGCAATCCTCTACAACTCATTTTACAAGAGAAAAAGTCTATAGACCCATCTCATTCATGAGCTTAAATGCAAAAACTTCCAAATAAATGTAACAAACTGAACCGGAAATGTATGAAAAAGATAATACAATATGCCATTAGGGATGTAGCATTAATTTAACATCAGAAATCAGTTTTTATAAATCCTATATCAAATTTAGAAGAGAATAATCATAGAATGTTTTATTTGATGAAACAAAATTTCTTTCACTTTTAAAAAATAAATTCTCATTGAACTAAAAGTGGAGGTGAATTTTTTTTAATTGGCAAAAGTTATCTATGAACAAAATAAGCATCAGATTAAACGGGAAAATGCTGAAAGCATTTCCTTTAAGAATGGGGAATGTCGAGGGAGCCTGTTGTCACCATTTCTGGTTAGTGCTTACTAGTGATTTACCATGCAATAAGAAAAGATGAAGAAATGAAAAGTATATGGACAGGAAGGAAGACAAGAGGGAGAGAGAGAGGGAGAGGGGTAGGAAAGAAGAAAGAAAGAAACTCTATGGATAATGTAATTGTTAAAGTAGACAGATAAGTTATTACAATTAAATAGACTTAGCAAAGTTGTCTGATTAAAAAATCATTTATACACAAAGCAGCAGACATTTCTAAACTAAAACTAAACGCAAGATACCTTTTAAAAATCTCAAAGATATAAATTATCTAGGAATAAATATAGCCAAGATTTTAAGCTTTCTATGAAGAAAATTATAAAACTATATTCAAAGGCATTAAGGAAGATCCAAATAAATGAAGGAACATACAATTTTCATGGATCAAAAAACACTCAACAGCTTAAAGAAGTTAATTATCTCCAAAAGTTCAGTGCAAATCCAACTCAAATCCTCAAAGCTATTTTGTGGTACTCGAGGAATAGTTTCTAAAATGTATATGTAGAGGGTGGGAGAAGAAGTGTGGGATAAAAACTTACCTATGAGGTGCAATGAACACTATTCTGGTGACAGGCACACAAAAAGCCCTGACTGAAGCATTATACGAGATATCAATGTAACAAAAACATTTGTACCTCCTTAATATATGTATATTTTTTAGACAGGGTCTTGCTCTATCACCCAGGCTAGAGTGCCATCATCACAGCTCACTGCAACCTCAACCTCAAACTCCTAGACTCAAGCCATCCTCCTGCCTCAACTTCCCAAGTAGATGGGATACAGACGTGCACCACCACGCCCAGCTAAGTTTTCTATTTTTTTGTAGAAACAGAGTCTTGCTCTTGCTCAGGCTGGTCTCAAACTCCTGGCCTCAAGTGATCCTACCCTGTCAGCCTCCCAGAGTGCTAGGATTACAAGCATGAGCCACTGTGCCCAACCACCCCCCTTAATATTTGGAAATTAAAAAAAAAATTCAAAAACATATGTAAAATAAAATGAAATATATATGGAAGACCTTAGGAGCAGGAATCACCAAGATACTACTGAAGAAGAAATCAAGTAGGGAGTTCCACTCCATTAAACTTATTAAAAAGTCATAATAATTTTTAAAAATACAGCATTTGTGTGAGGAAGCATTAATAGCGCAACTAAGCAGAACAGAGAGTCCACACACACCTGTGCATACGAGAAACCTGCTGCATAACATTGAAGAAAGCAGGAGCTTTTCAATAGTCTGTCTGAGACAATCCCTTATCCACAAAGAAGAAAAAAAGAAAGAAATTGGAGTATTACCTCACACCATACATAAAAATTAATTCCAGATGCTTTAAATATTCAAAGGTGTAACATAAAACTAACTATAAACATTTTAGAATAACATATGAAAGAATATCTTTGACTTCAGGATAGAAATTGGTTTCTTGATTCAAAAAAGGCAAATCATAAAAAGTGTGAACATAGTAAAACTAAGAACTTCTGAGAAAACATTTTAGAAATGAATATAAGCCGCACATTGAAAAAATATATTTGCAATATATATAACCGACAAATAATTGGTATACAGAATGTTTAAATGACTACTAAAAACTAATAGGAAAAAGATAATTCCAAAGACAAATGTGCAAAAGCCTTGAAGGAACACTTCACAAAGAAATGCCAACAGCTAGGAAAATACGCAAAAATACTCAGTTCGTTATTATTCGGGAAAATGAAAATTAAAACCACAATTAGATTCCATTTCACATCTACCAGATTGGCAAAATTTTCAAAGTCTACTGATATCAAATTTTGGCAAATATGTTAGGGAAAAACCATCTATTGCTACAGGCTACCAGTCTGGTATTATCTAGTAAAACTGCAGATGTGCATTCCAGAGATGCAGGAGTTCCTTTCCTAGGAATTCATGAAATGCGTGTGCACATGAAGTGCTCCATATATTTGTGCACATATCTACAAAATGTTCATAATAGCACTGTTAATAACAGCAAAACCTCAGAAACAAGCCAAATGCCCAATGACAGGAGCATATCTAAAGATTTGGTACATTCATTCCACACAACATTGTACAGCAGTGAAAATAAATGAACTATAGCCATGAGCATATGGCATCCTCAGGAGAGTATGCTGGGCAGTGTAAAGCGAGGTGCAGATGAATACATATGTTATGATTCCATTTAAATAAATTTTGAAGTCTGCACCACTCAATACCGTGTTCTTTTGGGGGTGCTGTAAGTGTTGGCCCTATGATGTGCTGCCTATCTACGTAGCAAGATAACCCCTAGAATTGTACAGTGTATATTCTCTGAAGCATTATATAGTAACCCTGCTACGGATTCAGCTTTAATTGTTAAAACTATGGAGAAATCCAAGAAAATGCTCAGCAAAAAAAATTCAGAACAGTGGTTACCTCTGCAGAAGGGAAGAGGATGAGACCAAGGAGAAGCACTACAGAAGTACCACCTGGGCTTCAAAGACCATGGTAATGTCTGTGTCTTAAACTGTATGGGGATATACTGCTATTTACTGTATTTTGTATTATTATTTTATATTTATTATACATATTTTATAAATATTATTTTGTATCTAACAAATATGTAATAAGAGCTATTACAGAAATGACTTGTTTAGTCATGGCCTGCCTTTACAATGTGACCAAGAATGTTACCATTTCAGTGCTCATATTTTTCTAAAGGATCCCAGCTTTCTGGGCTCATCCTCCTGTGAATGACCCTCACTTCCAGGGACCATGGAAACGGGCAGACACTTAGAGAAGCTATCATGGCACAGACAGTGAAACAAAAACAAGCTGACCTGGGCAAATCTTCCTTAGATTATATATCTGTGTGACACTGAAAAACTTACCCTGACTCTGGCTCCTCATCGTTAAAATGGACACAGTACCATATAACTTGCAATGTTGTGGAAAACTGAACTGCTTGGGCAGAGGAAGGATAAATCAGAAACAGCATGTTTGGTGAACAATTTGCAGAAACTGTCAAAATATTAAATATTCTTATCATTTAATCATCAATTCAATTACTTTGAATCTATTCCAGAAAAAATTTTTTCCAAACTTTCCATAGGTTTATAGGCAAGCTGGCCCATTGCAGCATTGTTTTGGATAGGAAAAAAATGAGAAACAACTTTCAATATGAGAATTGTTAAACAAATTATGACACATCAATACTTGGAAATACATTACATAGCCATGAAAACAAATAAGGTAGATAATGTATTGACATAAGAAAATCTCTATGATGTATGGCTAAGTGAAAAATATTCATGTACATAGAGTCTGAAGCCCAGAAAATTTCACAGATGTCTAGTTTTTATCAGCTATATATATGGAGGCAGAACAGGGACTGTGACCCACAGGACGTCATTCTCAGATAAGAATTATTCCTGCTCCAACACAAAACCATCCTTAAGAAACCTTCCGTTAGCTATAATTGCCTCTTTCTCTCCCCTAAAGTTTTTTAAAGTTATTCAAAGTCATAACTGTAGCAATGAAAGCCTGATGATTTTAGGGGTTTTCTGAAATCTAAAAAAGCAAGACAAGTTCTGTGAGAATAGGGCACCTGTGTTCTGTGGGGCTTTGAGAAGGAGCTTCTATACTTGGGGCGCACAGTTGATCCTACCTCACATGGTCACCACCTGTCTGTGGTACATGGGGTTGAAATGTCCCATAAAGGCATCCCCAAGACGCTCAGATGAATAATGTAATCATTCTCTAGTTGTTTCAATGACACTGAGCCTGTCTCTCAAGCATGACCAAAGAAGGGACCTTAGAGGTTGCTCTGACCCTGTGCCTTCACCTGTCACTGCCGGTGTCACGCTTGTCTGTCTCCCTTGAAGGCAGGCTCAAAGAATGATTAGAAGACTCCCGGGAAAAAAATAATCATTAAAGGTGTTTCTTGAACATGGAGGCGAGGTGGACGAGGACATGAGAGCCATCCACCCTGAGTCCCCAGGATGAGTGCAATGATTGGGTTTGGGCCAGGGAGTTCGGTTCCAGTTTTGTTTGTTGTTTTTTTTTCTTGAGAAGGATTGACCAAACCATTTTTAAAACTAACTGTGATATTGTTTAAATAGAAACCAGCTCATTTCCCCCTGATAGAGATGAGAAAGTCGTGGAGGTGCTGGCTTGTTCCCATGTGCCCAGGCAGCCGGGAGCTGTAGAGTCCAGCTCCTCAGTCCACGTGGAGACTGGCAGGCACTCCAAAGCCAGCCGCCAGATCTCTGCCCAGTGCTCTCCCCAGGGCCCTGGATCAGAGCACGTCTGAGACCTCTAAGAGGGACCTGGCATGAGACCCGGCCCCCAAGGACCCTTGGTTAACCGCCCAGTGCATGGTCTGCATGCTGGTGACTGCCACTGGCGCAAGGCAATGGCAAGCCTCGTGAAAGGTGAGCCAGGTCAGCACCGGCTTGCACAGAGGACTTTCATGGGAGGACGCAGGAAGTGGGGCCACTAGTACTTATGAGCCAAGGATGTATATAACCTCATATAATCCTCACGGTGATTCTACCAGCTCAATGTTTGTATCCTAATTCTGTAGATAAAAGGTCTGAGATTCAAAATTTAAGAAACTTTCCAAGATCTCTCTACTCCTAAATGGTGGGATTAGGATTTGAACCCAGCCCCATATGATTCCAAGTCATGCTTTTCCCACAACTTCTCCTTCCACAGACTTCGATGCAGTCAGAGCTGCTTGGGGCCATCATGATTTAAAGCTCATACCCAGTATTTTCTGCAAATTCCAGCTCAGTTTGAGAGCTCTCAGATGCCCCAAAGAAAGAAAGCCAGATGAGGATTGATCTCAGAGAGCCCCACATGCAAGACTCCATTGCCCCGGATGAGGACAGAGGCTGCCCCGCCCCCTGAGTGCCAGCAGGGACGTCCTTCGTGGACAGCCCCTTACCATGCTGTCCCCACCAGCCCAGGGCAGCTTTGTGAGGATGATGGAGAGACTTGCTACTTCTTGAAAGAAAAGTAAGAACATTGTTTCAATAACCCTGTCAGGAAACAGGGGGGTGGAGTACAGCAAATAACAGAATACCTCAGCTGCTGAGTGAAGTAACACCTGCGTTCAAAATAGTTAGCTTCCTTGTGGAAGAGCCACTCTAGGGGCTTCATATACTTTATTGTAAATGTCCCTGTGGCCCTTCAGCACCTCCACTGAACTGATGACGAGACTGAAGCTCCAAACCCATGTTCTGCATGGTCAGGCACAACAGAGCCATTCCACCTTGTCCACCTACCGTGTGTATGAGCCTGAGCCAGGCACTGATGAAGGCCCGCAGGGTACGGGGAAAGGTCCTGTTCTACCCCACAAGGCGCTGGCAATCAGACCACGGAGAGAAGCAACGCACCATGAAGAAAAGCCGCAGTGGAAGGGAGTGAGTGCCCTTGTCACACAGGCAGGAAGGCTCTCCTGACCAGACAACACCTCCTCCAGGGAGTCCTCCCAGAGCCCAAGATAGTATTAACCACTCTCTCTTCTGAGCCCTGTGGATTCTGTGCATGTTTCTGTCTTTGCACACATCACCTGTCTAGGAGGCAATTTGCCTACTTGCCTATTTCTCCAGTAGACTCTAGGCTCACTGAGGCAGGCACTGTGACTTATGCTGTCTGTGTGTTCCTACGATCCAGGGAAAAAAATAGTTCCGGAAGAAAAAGTGTTTACTGATGTAGGATCTGAGTGGTGAGAGCAGGGTGCCTGGGTCTGACTGGGCTGGGAGTTCCATGCGGAGTGATCTCTGCAACAGGAAAGGATCACAGTGAAGATAGTCAAACCTCACTGAGTTGGAGTCCTGGTCTCTCCTAGTCTCTCTCTCCCGTCACCTAGCTTTGCCTGTTTAAATGCGAATTCATCGTGGTGTATTGTATGAATCAATTTTTTCAACCTTAAGAAGTGCCCCAAAATTATAGACTAGAAAAGGGGGCACCAGCCTGGGCCAAGGGAGCTGAGTTTGCCAGTTCTGTCACTGACCCATTGCCACAGTGGGGAGGCCCCAGCACCTCTGCAAGCCTCAGCTTGCACGTTGGTAAGATGAGAGGGCTGAACTCGCTGAGCCCCAAGACCCTTTCCCCACCCAAACTGTGCTAGCCCGAGAAGAGCGACACGCAGAAGCTGTTAGTGCCCATGAAGCCAGACAGCAGGGAAAAGTGGAGTCTTCTGAAAGGTGACTTTGCAGAGAGGCACTGGGGCCTGGTGAACCTCCCCTGCCACTCTCCAAGTTGTAATAACACCTCGTTGTCACCACTGCCTAGTTACTGCAGTCCTTTCATTTCATTTTATGGCTGGTTCTCCAGCCTTCCTAGTCAGGTGAGCAGGTTTGACAGCACCGAGGACAGGACGATGCGGGCTGTGATTCGCAAGGTTGGGAGCAGGGTATAAACTAGGCCTATTAACAGCGTGGGCGAGGCATCATTCAGCTCTGGAGACAGAGCCTGACCTCTTCCCAAGCAAAATGCTCAGGCCTCATGGTGGAGGATGGCTCATGGGTTGTCACTGGGCACAGAGACAAGCAGGCAGGATCTGGTCACAAGTCGAAAAAAGGATCCTGGACCAGTGCCTCTCTGGGACAGCCTCAGTGCCCCAGCCCAAGAGCAGAAAAGTGTGGACCCCTGCGTGGGCGTCACTTGCCAGCACCGTGTGTGGAAGAGGCAGACACTGCCGGGTTCAATTCTCAGGCAAGTTACTTAACCCACATGAGCCTTAGTTTCCCCAGGGGTGAAATGGGGACAGCAATAACTGTTTTCTGAATAGTTGTATCATCTTTATGCAGAAGGTCAGCCGTGTCCCTGTCCCAGTAGCAGTGAAGACCCAGCGAGGATGACAGCACGTGCTCTCGTCGGGACCGCCCACCCCCAGCTGCGTGCTCAGCGTAGGGCCCCTCAGGCGCACCCTGCACCCCTCGTTCAGCGTGTTCAGCCTGTCGGTGCGTTTTTCACAGACAGACATTGTGTGTGTCTTATTTTGCCTTGTCTGTCCAGGGTACAGTGCCTGAGCAGGAAGGCCTAGGGAGGACCTGAAGGGGGCTAGGGCGTGCCTGGCGCCTGGGGTCACGGAGAAACAGCTTCCCGACAGGCTTGGGAGTGGGAAGGAGAGTGTGGGAAGGGAAGGACCGCCTTCTCTCATCTCTCTAACCAGCCCTGCCCAGCAGAGGCTGAGATGTAACCAAGTGCCCACCTGCCTCCCTTCTGCCCAGCAGGTTTCCTGGAGGTGGGTTGACCACTGGATCAAGGTCAAACCCACAGGAGGCCAACTCCTACTCACTGGGTGGGTTTGAAATGCAAATCTGGGACAGAAAGGAGGAAATGCCTTCTTCTTAGGTGTAGGAGTGCCCTGGCCTGGTGGGTGTGACTGGAATCTGGTACATAGTGGCTATAATAGGACCATAGTGGGCTGTAAAGTGGTGTGGCTGGCAGGACCTTGGCTCCCTGTAGGACCAAAACTCCACCTAAGGCCAGTACTGTGGATCCAGCAAGCAGTCCCCAGGCCCCTGCCTGCTGGGCGCTGCTCTCAGCACACTGCATGCATCAGCTCATGCAATCTCTGCCACAGCTGTGAGGCAGCTGCAAAGCCAGCTACCAATGAGGTGAGCCCCAGAGGAAGTGAGCCCCCCTGGGGAGCACACAACAGGTAACAGAGGGGAGAGAGGTGACCTAGCAGGGTTTCTCCTCTGCTGCACTATGGACATTTATGGCCTGATCATTTTTTGTTGCAGGGCTGTCCTGTGCATTATGGGATGTTTAGCAGCATCCTTGGCCTCATATGCAAATGATTTTGGTGTACAAATTTATCATTAGTAGAGATGGAAACTGGCATTTGCCGTGGGGGCCACTGAGGGAGCATGGGGGAGGGGTGTTGAGCCCAATTTGTTGTGTCGGGGAAGTGGGAGGGGCTGAGGAAGAGGAGCACTGGCTGGGGGAAGGGACTGGGGAGGGTGTCCCAGGCAGCTGGAAAAGGGCAGGAGTAGGAGATGGCAGCATGTCAGGACCATCCGAGAGCTTTTCACACACAGTTGTCTACAGCGTCCTGTCCCCAGACCCACTGAGTCAGAAGGTCCCGGCCGGGTCCTGGAATCTCCTCCACTCTGACAGGTGCCCCACACAATCTGTGCACAGCCAGCCAGAGCTAAGGACGAGGAATCACAGGAATTGGGTGTGGCTGAGGCTTACAGTGTGAGCAGAGGCTCTGGAACCCTCCGAGGACCCTCTGCGTGGATCCGGCAGCGAGCAGCTGTGGGGGTGTGGCCGTGGCTATTCCCACCTCCATGACCCCATGGAACAGGCTGTTCCTGACCTGAAATCTCTCATCTAGAGACTAACCAGACATCATCACAGCCTTTGCCCCTGTGGAGGAAGAAACAGGTTTGGGAAGCAAACAGCATTGAGTTTGAGTCCATAATTTACAGACCATCAGCACAGGCCTCTTTGAGATTCTGTTTTCTTATCTGTAACAGAGTACAAAACCATCTGCCTCCCAGGCATTTTAAGGCTGGAATTGTGTATCAGAAGTGTGACAATGCAGTTTTCTTCCCAGGTTTCTGCCAGCTGACTCCAGCACAAGTAGCTGCTCAAGAGGCAGACCTCCCAAGTCAATGATGCTTCTGAGATGCACGTGGAGCGTATGGGAAAGAGCTCACCCATGAGTCACTGAGAGAGCTCATTAAAAAGGCAAAGGTCCAGATTAGAACCGGGTCCCCACTGCGGAGGGGTTTTCCTACCAAAGAGCTTTTAGATTTAACCTCAAAACCATGATTTCTAAACCACACACTGGTTCCTCCCACGCCTGGGAGGAACGTGGGGGACGAACTCCTCACATGGAGGGGACCCTGCCACACTCTTCTTTGCTAACCAGAGTCAGGACCCATGCCCAGGCCAGCTGACGAGCTCTCCCCAGGCCTGACAGCCTCCCTCTGAGCCACAGCCACCCTCCCTCTACACACCACTCACTTTGCTCCCAGCTGTTTCCTGAGTAAGGGTCTTTTCCCAGCACCACTAATGAAAACCAGGACGGTAAGTGGACATCTTCATTTGCTTTCCCTACTTCTTGGGGACTGCATTTTAATCAGGAGCTCTGAAATCCTTCCACAATCAGCAATCAGTGGCCCGGCACTGACTCGGTTTTCTCTACACTATATCCCAAATTTGCTGGTTGTACCTCAAACCCACATTTTAAACACATATTTGCATCTTGGTTAAAAAAAAAAAAAAAACAACTACAAAAACTCAACACCTTCCCCACAAATAAAAGCACAGCTAACAAGAATAATACATGTTATTTTTTTTGCTGAGCCTGCAATTTGCCAATGAGTCCATTGACAATACCAAGGGAAACGCAGTATTTGAGGCAGCTTTGAAAATGATACCATCGGGGTCGCTTTCCAACTTAAACCCATTTGGACGACTAACAAGCATAATTGAGGAGCTGGTCCACTGCTCGTTCCAAAGCCAGAAAATCTCTGCTCCCGCAGGCATGATTAAGAAGGTTTTCCTCAATGTGAGGAGTGACAGTGGACAGAAGTGAGCCTGGGGATGAAGGGCGTGGGGGTCAGGAGAGACACAGAAAGGCCAACACCGCCAAGGGCAAGGGGCACACTGCGCCAGGAGCTCGGTGAACACAGGGAATGCAGACTGGCTAATGCTTGAGCAGTCGTTCTCAACCTGGGTGACTTTGCCTCTCGTGGGCAAGGGCAATGCCTGAAGACATTTTTGGTTCTCATAATTAGCGAAGGAGGGTCCTACTCGCATCTGGTGGACAGAGGCCAAGGATGCTGCTAAACCTCCTAGCCCCCCACAACAAAGTCAAAAGGTTAGTAGTGTCAAGATTGAGAAACTCTGGCTTTCAAAGTAGCTATTACTATCCTTATTTTCCAGATGAGGAAACTGAGGCTCACTTCCCAAAGATCAGCAAGCAAAGAAGCAGGATTCAAGTTGAGGTCCACCTGACCTCACAGCTTCATAGTAAACTTCGGGAAGTCTCCTTCCTAGCCATAGGGAATCCAGGCTTCCAACATGAAGATGGTGACCTCTTTTAGCACAACCTGAAGCTCTGTAATTAACCACATGCCTACAGGAAAGCAGAGGTGAACAAATACACACTTACACAATATTTAAAGTCAAGAAGCACTGATTTCTTAGATCTTTTCTTTTCACAGAAAAGTTAAGAAGCATATTTCGTAGTTATCATATTGCCATGGGGCATTGGTCAAATCGCTGAATTTCTCTAAACCTATTTCTTCATTTAAAGAAAATAATTCACACTAAGGTTATAATTACTGAGAATGATCTAAAGTTGTCATACTTACATCTGAGATCTTTCCAGCTAATTAATCAATGTGAAGGATTTATTAGTCCAATCTGAATTTTGATTTGCAAGTTAGGAGGGGACCATGCCTTAACCCAAAGGAGTGAAAGGTGGATGAGCATCTCAGGCATCATGGCAAATGGCAAAAGAGACATTGTTGGGTGGAGGTGTCCTATCAGTTTGTCCCAGAACCACGCATCCCAGAACTGCACATCCATCTTAACAAGTGGAAGCAGCCTGAGGACAAACCTGATGGACTGAGGGAGGTAGAATCTGCCAAGACTCCCAGCCCACTGCAAACCCCAGGACCTGCACTGTGGTCAGCAGTCAGGCTCAAGGCCTCTGACCCTCTCTGGGATAACACAGTGTCACAAGGTGCTTTGCTTTGTGGATTCTTCTCCTTCTGATGTGGAGACCACTGCTTCCCGGCCAAAGAGTCTGGGCTAACTTAGGCCATAGGGGGCTCTCAATGGGTAGGCTGATCTCATCGCTTGTTTTATAATAAAATGATTTAGAACATACTTGATGTAAATATGTTTGCAGACAATATTTGCAAACAAAATGCTTGTTTATGTAGAAAGCTCTAGTGAAGCCACAAAATAAAAACTATAATAAATTTACATATCTAATAAATGAACTTTAGCAAGGCTGCAGGATAAAAGGTCTTTCACAAAAATAATTTGATTTTCTGTAATTAGCAACAAACAATTAGAAAAGAGATTTTAAAATACTCCATTAACAATAACATCAAAGAACATTTAGATACTTAGGAATAAAGTTAACAAAAGATGTTTAAGACCTCTTCACTGAAAACTACAAAACAGTTTTGAGAGATATTAAATAAATAAAGAGATATGCCATGTTCATGGATTAAACGCTTCAGAATGTATAGTTTAATTCTCCACAAATGGATCATTTTGAAATATGCCCAGACCCTTCTGTTCTCCTTAACAAAGGCCAGCCCGTAATGGAAACAACTTTACCAGAGTCTTGTCTGACGTAGGGGCAGAGTTTAGACAACTCCAAACCCACCATCCCTCCTATCTCACATGAGGGGAAAAGAAAAATGGCTAAGAAATATTTCTGGAAATCACAAGTCAAGGACTCAATCCAGCTAAAAAGGACTGATATTTAATCATAAAGCCCATATAATGCATTTTCTCCCCAACTTCTTACCACCTGACTAACAAGGCTCCAGCACAATTACAGAGGATTACAATCAGAAAAGCTGCAAGACACAGACTCTTTGTAAAGAGGAGTTCTTAGGGAAACACAAAGGCAGCAGGGAAGAAAGAATTAACAAGGAAACTAAGTCCTCTGATATCTATAGCTGCAGCAATCAATAAACACAACCCACATCTTAGTCTGATTAACATTAAAAAATCACTCTAAAATCCTGATTATCTTCATTTCTATTCCCAGATACATCATGCCTGACTTTCAACAAAAAAAATTACAATCCATGCTAAAAGGCAAGAAAATACATCATCTGAGAAGACAAAAGAAGCATCAACATGATACTCAAATACTCAACAACACAAAGTTTGGAATTATCAGATAGGGCATTTAAAGTAACTATTACTATGATATGTTAAGGAGTCTATGGAAAAGTAGACAACATGCAAGTACAGACAGGTAGGGTAAATAGAGAGACGTCAACTCTAAGTATCAAAAGAAAATGCTAGAAATCAAAAACGCTGTAATAGAAATAAAGAATGCCTTGGATGTGCTTATCAATAGATTGGGCAAGGCTGAGCAACTATCAGTGACCTTGAAGATATGTCAATAAAAACTTCCTTAACTGATATGAAAAGAGAAAAAAATGAAAAGAAAATGGAACAGAGTAACTGAGAACTGTAGAATAATTAAAAATGTGTAATGTATGTGTAATTGATACACGAGAAGGAAAAGAAAAAAGAAGCAGAAGAAATGTGTGAAGTAATAATGGCTGAGTAAGGCCGGGCGCCATGGCTCATGCCTGTAATCCTAGCACTCTGGGAGGCCGAGGTGGGAGGATCACTTGAGCTCAGGAGTTTGAGACCAGCCTGAGTGACAGTGAGACCCTGTCTCTACTAAAAATATAAAAAATTAGCCAGGCATGGTGGCATGCACCTGTAGTCCCAGCTACTTGGGAGGCTGAGGCAGGAGGATCACTTGAGTCCAGGAGTTTGAGGTTGCTGTGGGGTAGGCTGATGCCATGGCACTCGCCTGGGCAATAGAGTGAGACTCTGTATCAAAAAATAATAATAAAAAAAAATAATGGTTGAAAATTTTCCAAATTATTGAAAGACACCAAATCACAGGTCCAGAAAGCTGAGAGAACTTCAATCCAGATAAATACAAAAAACAAAAATATCCCACCTGGGTTTATAACTTTCAAATTGCAGAAAACCAGGACAAAGAGAAAATCGTGAAAGAAGTCAGAGGAGAAAACCACGTTAACTATACAGCAAAAAAAAAAAAGAATTACATAATTATATTATATATCTCTTCAGAAACCATGCAGCCCACAGACCTTGAATCCAATGAAATTATCTTTCAAATGGGAAGAAGCAATAAATATTTCTCAGATAAACCAACACAGAGGCATAAATATGTAGACACACCTCACGAGAAATGTTTTTAAAAAATTCTTCAGAGACAAAGAAAATGATGGCTGTCAACAACTTGGATTTACATGTAGAAAGGAGTGTTAGAAAAAGAATTAAAGAAGGTTATATAGGGAAAAAACAAACTGTCTTTCTCTTCACTCACACTCAATACAGAACACTTCTGTGATCCAGGGTGTGAGGATTTTCCAGTGTTTTGCAGACACCAATGGGGTGTGCTACAATTCAATTCAGTTCTCACACTAACCAGAATTAGTGCAGACCCCACAAGTTAAGAGCTAAGTCCCACAAGACTGCCCCCCACTTCAGATGTCAATCACAAGTAGTAGGTCCCTTGGTCACACACAACTTCTATTCAACTTGGCTACAAATCAGAAGTTCTCACAACCCCCTTCTTGGCTTCTACCCTTTGCTAGAATGACTCACGTGCTAGGAACCCAGGGAAACACATTACTTACATTTAACAGCCAAGTGGAAGAAATGCATAGGGCAAGGTATGGCAGAAGGGGCACGGAGCTTCTACGCCTCCTGTGGGTGTGACACCCTTCCAGCACCTCCATGTGTTTAACAACCAGAAGACCTTCAAACCTCATCCTTTGGGGTTTTTTATGGAGGCTTCAGTATATAGGCATGATTGATTAGATCATTGACCACCAGTGATTAACTCAACCTTCAGCCCCTCTTCTCTCCCTGGAAGTTGAAAGGTAGAACTGAAAGTAGCCACTTTCTAATCTCATAGTTAGTTCCCCTGGCAACTAACACCCCCTCCATCCAAAGGCTATCTAGGATGCCCCCAGCCACCAGTCGACTCAGTAGCATACAAAAGACACTTATCACTTCAGATATTCCAAGAGTTTTACCAGCCATATGCCAGAAAATGGAAATGAAGACTAAAATATATATTTCTATTGTATCACAGTGTCCCAATATCTTTTTCTTGTTCTTAATTGATCTAATAGTCAACCGTTTGTTCAAAGTAATAATAGCAAAAACTATTGGGGTAGGATGATAGCTTGAGGCTAAGTGAAATGAATGACAATAATGTTATAAGGGAAGGGAGGAAGGAATTGGGTATGCCTCATTATAAGGTGACTGCACTACCTATGAAGAAGCACAGCGTTATTTGAAAATGAACTTAAATTAGTTGTAAATGTCTACCACAAATTTTAGGGCAACAACTTAAAAAAATTCAAGAAGTATAATTGATAAGCTAAGAAAAGAGAATCATACAAAATATTCAATTAAAACCAGAGAAGACAGAAAGGAATGAAAGAGTAAAAAATTTAAAAAAAGAAAATGACAATGAAAACAGTTACAGACATGGCAGATATTAATCCAAGTACATTGGTCATCACTTTAGATACAAATGACCTAAATATACAAACTAAAAAAAATAAAATAAACTTTCAAAGTGTGTTTTAAAAAAACCAACTATATGTCGTGTACAAGAAACCCACTTTAAATATAAAAACACAGATAGATTAAAAATAAAGGCTTGGAAAAAGATAAGCTAAGATAACACTAACCAAAAAAAAAAACTGGAGTAACTATATTAATCTCAAACAAGGCAAACTTCAGAACAAGGGAAATTATCAGGAATAAAGTTGAACATTACATAGTGTTTAAGGAATTAATTCTCCAAGAATATATAACAATTCTTAGCATATATGTGTCTAACAAAATAGCACCAAAATATGTTAGGCAAAACCTGCTAGGACTGCAAAAAGAAATAAATCCACTATTATATTTGGAGACTTCGACATTTCTCCATCATTAACTGACAGATCCAGCAGGCAGAAAATTGGTAAGGATATAGTAATAGTTGAACTGAACAACACCATCAATGTACTGGATTTAATTGATATTTATAAAATATTTTATCCACTCTCAGAAGAATATAAATTATTCTCAAGCTCAAATTGAACATTTATCAAGCTAGATCATATTCTGGGACATAAAAGTACTTTAACAAATTTAAAAGAATAGGAACCATAGAATGTCTGCTCTTAAACCACGATGGAATTAAAGTAGAAGTCAGTAACAGAAACATACCTAGAAAATGCCAAAATATTTGAAGATTTAGCACACTCACACTTTGACCCATAACAGATGGGTCAAAGAAGAGGTTTCAAAAAATAAAAAATAAAATACTGTGAATAAAGTAAAAATGAAAACACAAATTATCAAAATGTATGGGATGCAGCAAAAGTAGTGCTTAGAGGGAAATTTATAGCACTGAATGCACACATTAGAAAAAAGAAAGATCTGAAATTAATAATGTAAACTTCCACCATAGGACACCAGAGGGAAAAGAGAGCAATATAAACCTAAAAAAAGCCAAAAAAAAGAAATAATTTAAATCAAGGCAGAAATCAATGAAATTGAAAACAGGATATCAGTAGATAAAATCAATGAAATGAAAAGCTGATATTTTTCAAGATCATTAAAATCGATTAATAAATTGATCAATTTAATAAACCTCTAAGCAGGCTAACCAAGAGGGAAAGAGATAAAGCACAAATTACTAAAATCAGAAGTGAGAGACCATCATTACTGAATCCATGGATATTAAAAGAATAATAAAGGAATATTACAAGCAATTCTATGTTTGTAAATGTGATAACTTAAATGAACTGGAAAAATTCTTTGAAAAATATCTTTCTTGAAAAAATAGATAAACTGAATAGGTCTCTATCAAAATTGTGAATCAACAATTAATAATCTTCCAAAGCACGAAGTATGAGGTCTAGAGGGTTTCACTATTGAATTCTACCAAACATCTGAGGAAGAAATGATACCGATTCTCTACAATCTCTTCCAGAAGGCAGAAGCAAAGGGAACACTTCCTACCTTTCTCTATAGGGTCAGCAGTACCCTAATACCAAAATCAGATAAACACATCACAAGAAAGGCAAGCCACATACCAATATATTTCATGAATATAGCTGTAAAAGTTCTCAACAAAATATTACTGAAATAAATCAATAAAATTATACATCATAACTAAGTGAAATTTATTCCAGGTATGCAAGGCTAATTTAACCATTTAAAAACTCAATAAATACAATTCATCACATCAATAGGCTAAAGAAGAAAAATCATATGATCGTATCAATAGATGCACAAAAAGCATTTGATGAAATCTAACACTTATTCATGTTAAAAGCTGTCAGCAAACTAAGAATAGAGAACTTCCTAAGCCTAATAAAGAACATCTACAAAAAAAAGAAAAAGAGCTACCAAGCCACAAGTAGACATGAAAGAAACTTAAATGCATATTACCAGACATAAGAAGCCAATCTGAAAAGGCTGCATTCTGTATGATTCCAACCATAAAATATTCTAAAAAGCAGAACTGTAGAGAAGATCAGTGTTTGCCAAGGACTCAAGAGAGTGCTCGGATGAGTAAGTAAAACCCAGGGTATTTTAAGGGCAGTGAGACTGTTCTTTATGATACTTTAATGGTGGATACATGACATTATGCATTTGTCAAAACCCATAGAACTTTACAATACAAAGGGTGATAAAACTATGGACTTTAGTTCATAATAATGCATCCATGTTAGTTCACTGATCGTAACAAATGTACCATACAAATGAAGACATTAGGAAACCAGAGACCCCACCTAAATGCTGGGGTGCTTACCAGAGCCCCTCCTCGTCGATGGGCCCTGAAATCCATCTTCTCCCTAGCCTCTACAGATTATCCTCAATGCTTCTCAGCTTTCTCAGCCACCACTTGCGTATGAGAAAATGCCTCTGGAGAAAAACTGGCACCAAATGTCAGATATACCTACCTGGGTTTCTACTTTGCATGAAATCTTAGCCCTTCAAGTCTTCCTGCCTCAGTGGTTCTCCTATAACCACAAATCAATTTTCCTAATACTGTATCCAAGGTTTACAACTGTTCTTGGATGGAGAGCTGGTGTCCTGTGCTATCCTAAAATTAACTGGAAGCCATTATAAAGAGTAAGAACAGTAGGCCATAGTCAAAAGACCATGGCAAGAAGAAAATATTCGCATATGTTATATACAATATATAAAGAGCTACAATAATCAATAAGAATAGAGAGAATCAACACAAAGGGAAGATGAGCAAAGGGTATTAGCAGCCCATTCACAAACACAGCACAAATAGCTATAGATGACTATATCTAACAGATGTGCAAGCTCACTCTTCATCCATAAAATGCAACTTAAGCTAGCTATAAACTGCTGTTTTTCATACATTGGATTTTTTAAATTTTACAAATTAATAAGTTATATTATTGACCTATGGTGGTAAAATTGGGACTTTCATATTCTATGGAAGTGAGAGTGAAAATTGTCAATTGGCAGATTTCAAATTTATCTACTTTGACTTAGCAATTAGTTGTTTAAGGCTCTGTCACTCAGAAACTTTCATTAAAGTACACAAAGATATACTAGCTAATAAAAGCATTTGTTGAGAGCCCACTATTTGCCAGACATTGTTCTTAGTGCTTTACATGAACTAACTTATATAATTCTCACAATGACATAGAGACAATAGATGTATTCCAGTCTGAATGGTAGTTGAGATAAGAAACCAAAGATAGAATATAAATAGACTGTCACACTATAAGCTATAGAAGAGTTAGCTATTGTCTCAAATAATAGGTAGTTGAAGTAATATTTTCAAAGAAAGATAGAGAAAGAGAGAGAATGGCTGAATGGAGGGAGACCATGTTTGGTTTGGAGGATGGCCATAGATCAGGAAGTGTTGTCCAGGTGAATCAAGGGGCTATGACATAGAACCAGGTGGAAATAGCCACATGGCTGGGCTAATCATGTCCCTAAAATTTGACAACCATGGGAGAAGATTTTCTTACCTCCACACCAAGTATTTTCAATCACCTACCACTTCCTTGCACCTCCACTATGCCAACTGCTGTGAGGTTTGGGGAAGAAATACAAAACATAGTCTGTCTTTAAGGATCTACACATCTTTGCAGGACCATCTGTGCTCTCCTCCAGCATCCCAGAGAAGCAGCCCTGCCCAGGCATCTAGGCAGCATCTGCAGCACTGTGTGGGATTTCCTGTGAAGTCATCTCTACTGCCTGACTCTGCTCCTCTTGAAAGCATTCCTGCATCACCCCCGTGTCCTCCGCACTCACACAGTGTCTGGCACGCAATGGTTGGCTGTGGAATAAGTGAGTGGTTTGATCTGTGGATGGATAGAAGGACGAATAGCTTAGTGGGTGGTCGGTTGGGGAGATGACCAAATACTTCATGTTTAGTAATAACCCTTTCCTTATTATATGTAGATGAGAGGGTTGCACTAAGTGATGTCTAAGGTTTACTGTTCTGCAAATATTTTTATATTCTGATCTAGTGTTTCCATCCTTCAAGATTCCAGTTTTGTGGAATTTATTTTTACCCTTCAAGTTGCACCAGTTCAGAGAAAACTATGATTTAAAATGGTGCTGTTTCTTTCCACTGTATTTTCTCTTTTCAAAGCAGAAAGATCTTTTGTATCTACTGTTTCATGTTTCTGAGAAGACAAACACTAACAGCTTCAGGGCTGAAAATCAGAGTCTCTGTCCACTCTTGTATTTATTCTTATCTCCAAAGAAAATCTATTTCATGTTGATTACTTTGTATTGTGGCCATACATAATAACATTCTGATGTGTTTCAGAGTGTCATGTTTCCAGCAATTCTCAGCACAGTCACATACAGCTGAGTCAAGGCATCAAGACGGCACGGTAAGGCTTCCAGGAGTGTGGCTCAGGCTGCAGAAGCAGCCGCTTCCCAGGCATGCTCTTTCCATGGTGGAGGCTGGAGGACAGGAGGCCAGCCAAAACATGCTAGGACATTCCACACCTCTGCCGGGGTGCGCGGGTCATGTCCACTCACATTCCACCAGCCAAAGTAAACCCCACAGAACTAGGGCAGGGCAGGGCAGGGCAAGCTCTGGGCTCATGCAGGGGAGGGGAAGAGTAAACACATGTTGGATAACAATACAAGCTGTTGCAGGGAGTCCTGCTGCTCCTAAGGTCTGCTGAGCTCTGCTGCTTTGTCTGCTTGGGTGGTTTCGCTGCCAGTGAGTAAGGAGACAAAGTAAAAAGAGTCACCATTTATCAAGTATCTACTATGTCCCAGCCACATCACATGTATTATTTTTAATCCTCACATCAAATCTGTAAGGCCAAAGGTGTTCTGTGCACATTACATAAGAGAAAGCTACAGATCAAAGAGAGAAATTGACTAGTCCCATGTCACTAAGTGAGTCCATGACAAAGAAAGACGTCAGTACACACAACCGCCATGTGCTCTTTCCAGTTTGCGTGGGTTCTCAGCCTCGCTGGTCATCTTATCTGATTATTTACCTATCTGTGCCAACGAAGACCACAATGAAAGACTCCTGCACACCAAACAGCATGACTCACTTCAAAAGATTCAAAATACCAAGTGTTTAGAAGACGTAGAGTATGGAGAACATCAGGCGCTACTGGTGGTGATGGAAATTGGCTCTTTGGAAAACAATTTTACATTATCTAATAAAGTGGAATGCAGACTCTGTAGCTCAGCAAGTCCGCTCTCCTGTGTATAGAGCCATGTATGCATGTGTATAGTGTATATAGTGTGTATATAGTGTGTGTGTATACCCAACAAAAATGTGTGCACCTGGACATCTGGATACATGTACATGCACAAGAATTTTCTCAGCCACATTGCTTAAATTGCCCCAAACTGGAAATAATGCAAATGTCCATTGATGGTAGAATGGACCAAATTAATTCTAATCTATTCATATATGGGTATACATACAACAATGGAAATGAATGAACTACAGCTCCACACAACAACACAGTGGGTTAATCTCATGGACATAAGTTGAGTGGAAAAGGCCAGGCTCCAGTGAGTATATACTGCATAATTCCATTTATGGAATGTGCAAAAAGCAAGCAAAACCATATTCTTGCTTAGGTAAAAAAAAATCTAAAGAGAATCATAAGAAAAATTCATAACATTTATTAATAGCATAGAAGTTACCTTTGTGTGGGGAAAAGGAAAGTAAGATTTGGAGGTGGCGTGAGAGGTCTCTGGGGTGTTGGCCACGTTCTGTGCCGTGGCCTTGATGGAGCTTCCACAGGTGTTCACACTATGATAATCCACTGAGCTGTATGTTTCTGTTTTGTGTATGATTTGCATGCATATATAATGCTTCACAATTTAAAAACTACAGTTAAAAGAGAAAGACAGATGGGAGATAAAGTAGTGGAGGCAGTAATGCTCGATGGATTTTTAAAGAAGTTTTGCTGTAGTAGAGCACTAGCGGATCAGTAGCTGGAGAGGAACATGGAGGGGGTTAAAGTGCAAGGTATGTACTGACCCAAATGATCCAGAAGGCATAAGGGCAAAACCCATGAGAAAGTGAGAAGAGGTGGTATTTGACACACCTGCGGAAAGGTGGCCGTAGAGAGAAGCAGGGTTGCCCTTCCAGGCCTGCAGGATCAGAGATTCGGTGATAGAAAGAGGCAGTGGGCCTATTCTAGCTGATGCTAGTTTTACAGTAATAAGGTGTGTGATCATCAGCTGAGAATGAGAAGGCGGAGGGCTTCAGGAATCTGAAACAAAAGAGAAAAGAGACGCGGTGGCATTCGCAGAGAGAGATCCAGTTGACCTGCACATGTGAGCTGGGAGTGTGAATGAATTTAACATGAGATCAGTCAGCACACATTGAGCCTTGAGGGTGAAAGTGCAGGAGGTGAGTTGGGTCTAGGCGAAGTTGGGTTTTCTCAAGACACTGCAGCGCAAGGAGAGAAGGGCAAGGTCGCCAAAGGGCAAAGAGGAGGCAGGCACCGTGTGGACGCCAGAGTCTCAGCTGGGTAGACAGAACTGTGGGCAACAGAGACAGGAGGAAAAAGGTGTAGGTAGGGTCTGTGGACTGAGGATTCCGGCGGTCCTGAAGGACTGCTAGAATCAGTTCTAGAGAGAGCGATGGGAAGACGTGTGTGCAGGTGGTCGGAGAACGGGTGCCACTGCACGGAGGTGGCAGTTGCAAGGTCTGCAGTGTGACCACTGGAGTGGGGGCCTCCGGGGCTGGAGGGAGAGGTCGGGGTGGTGGACAGGCACGGGACTGAGCAGCCAGCCGATTGCTCATGTGGATGCTGAAATTGCCAAGAATTATGAGGAAAGTAGTGCTAGAGAGAAAAGCACCAAGCTGTGCGCTGCCTTCAGGAAACACAGGGGAGCGACTAGAGGGCAGGGAAGTGGGGACCATGATCTAAAACGGGCGTTTCAAATACCCAGAGCCTTTGCAGAAAGAAGGATGAAAAACAGTCCATGGGAGAAATGGGAAACAAGAAGGACACCTGCCCGGCCGTTGGTCCCAGCAGTCCTGAGGGTGAGAAAGACAAACAACAGAAATCGGTCCCTGCTAGAGTGGACTGACGAGGCAGTGATGCCCTTTTGGAAAGCCAGGCTCTTGAAAGAGGAAGAACATTAAGGTCATATTTAAGAAAACATTGCAGAACACAGGGAAATTTGCTGATAGTCCTGTGACTTCCAGAGCGCCTGGTGGAAAGGTTTGGGGAGTTGGAAGTAATGGGCGGTGACTCCCATTAAGGGATTTAAGAAGAGACTGGGAGGCTTGATGCTCTGGGAGGAGGTTCCAGCACAGTGACATTAATCTGGGTGGTGTGCTGGGAACAGGTGGGTTAGCATTTCCACTGAGCACCTCTGGCGTCGGTTGAGGTGGGCTGGGGAGTCAGGGCCAGTGCCTGCAGGAGATCACAAAGCTGTGGGCACCCACTGCATCCCTTAATCATGCTGTGCGCAGAGTCCAGGCTGGGAGGCAGAGCTAAGTCACGTCCCCTTGGCTCTCTCTTGAAACAAGGTCAGCAATTTAAATTAATTGCTGCTAAATTTGATCTCACTAAATCAAGCCCATTTTCTCAGCCTGCTGACATCTTTGTAATAGCATATGCTTTCCCTTTGGTTTACAAGTTTTCTTCCAGAATTAAAAAAAAAAAATTCAAGTAGTACAGAGAGCTTTTGTTTTAAAAGCAACCCTCTCCCACCACATGCACCCTCGCCCACAGCCCCGCTCGCCAAGGCCCCTTCCCCCTCTCTGATTGAGGGTCTGCAGTCGGTTACTTCATTTTCCTAGATAATACGCTCATTATTCTAGTTTTTGACTTGCCAGCTTCAGAAAATGCCTGATGACTTCTGCCGGTTTCTCTTCGTACAACACCCCTCCCAGATGCACGCTGCCCTACTGCGTGCCCAGGGGACGGAGGCCAACTGCAAGGGCGTCAGGGGCAGAGCGTCCAGGCAGGCCAGGCAAAGAGGGTGCCCCTGTCCCCATTTTCTCTCTGCGCCTCTGCGGTACTGTGTTCCGCCAAAGCCACGCTGTGCAAGGCCCCTCACGCAAGGCCCCGCCTGTCCCAGCTAGAATAGCACCGTCCTCACTTGCTCCTTGAGACCTGAGGGTGGTGCCCATCCCAGGACGGCAGGCCCTTACCCCGGCCCACACCTGTGAAATGAGGACCCTCAAGACTCTGTGCAAACGTCCATCCCTTTGACTGCGTCCTCCTTCTCACGCCAGCATCCTGCTGACTCACCGTCCCGTAAGAATGATGGCAGTTCGGTGCTTTGGCACCACTCTCTGCTTTCTTTCCCTGCTTTCTCCAAATGCTGGGCAATTTTATTATTGCCACTGGTTCTTCTCCAGACGATTGTCTTTGTAACTTCACATAGTATGGCAGAGCACATCTCCTTGCGTCATCCCATGCCTTCTGCGTGCCAGCACCCTGTGCAAAGTGGACATCAGCATGCTTGCCCTGCCCTAATCTCACCTCCCTCTCCTTCCACCTCTGTCACCTGGACTGGCACAATGTCAACACTGTCAAAAGTCACATTCCATTCAGTGACCTCAAGTATCTTCAGTGTGTGTGTGCTCATTTGTTCCCCCGCAGGCTTATTCTGAACCTGAATGTTAGTTAGCCGCGCCCCGGGTGACAGCTCTGGAGCCATTGCCACTGCACAGCCCAGTGGCGTGGGGCTTGTCTCCCGTTGTCGGGGTCCAGTTTCTTGGCCCCTGTGTTTCCAGTGTAAAACGCCACATTGTCTTTTCTCATGCTCCGTCAGTGGCCCGAAGTGATGCCACATTTTAGTTAGCTTCGAGTTTGGGCTACGGCTCGTTGGTACGGCGTTTTGTTTGTTTGTTTGTCTCCTAGGTTTTTAGCCAACATTCTTTCCTCGTGGAAAAACAAGGTCTGCATTCTCACCACGTGCGCAAATGTCTCCGACAGCTCAGCCGTCCTTTCTCATCTGTGTAGTCTCTTTTTCATTTTTTCCTACAACATTGTCCCTCCTGCAGTTCACCTTCCTCTGGTCCTACACTGAAGCCCTGCGGCCCGCACCGCCCCGGACACACCCACCAGGCCAATCGCATCCCGGCTCCGGCTCCTCGCATTCTCCCGGGTTTGGGTGGATTCGTTCTCCAACAGCTTCTAAACTGTTTCAGTCCTTACATTCCCAAATATGTTTTTATTCTTCTCTCATGGCCAGTTGATCTTTTAGCCAGCTGTAAGATTTAAGGTTCAAAGTCATCTCCACCCCCAAACTTTGAAAGCACTGTTCTGTTGTCTTCTAGCATTCGGTGTTATTGGTGTGGGTTCTGAGGCCAGTCGGATTTTATTTTCTGCAGAAGCCTCTCTCTCTCCCCTGTCCCTGCCTGTTAAAGCTTTTAAAACTCTTCTCTTAATCGTACTTGTTCTAGACTTACATAATATACAGATATGTGTATTCCTTAAATTCATCCATTTCAGCCTAAAGACCTGTATCCTTCATCAGCTCTGAGCTGTTTTCTCCTCTTTCTTCTCTTCATTCTTCTTTGTCTCCTTCATATATATGTATATATACAGATATACACACATATGTATCTACACATACACGTGTATATGCACATACACACGTGTGTATACACATATATGCACATATGTATATACACATATCACATACGTACATATATATATAAAATATATACACACATAAATATGTCATTTTCTTCCTTTTATTTCTGTGTTCTTTCTTTAAGAAATTCACATTAAGTAGACCTCCTGTATTATCTATCATCTTTTCCCTCTTATTTTCTCTTGTTTTGCTCTTAGTTTAGGAAAATTTCTTTAGCTTTAACTTTCAACTCTGCAATTGAATTTTTATTTCAGCAATTATTTTGTTAATTTTCAAGAACTCTCTTATTATTTGCTTTTCCTTTTTCATAGACTATTACTCTTATTTTATGGTTTTAATATTTTCTCAAATCTCTGAGTGTATTAAATTTCTGCTTTGTTCCTTTGTTTTATTGTAGTTCTTTTCTTATTTGTTTTTTTTTTTTTCACTGAGGTTAGTTTTTCATTTTATTCAACTTGGCCTTCTCCCTTAATGTTCTGGATTTAACATAATGAATGACCAGGCTGATTAAAGGGTTATTACCAGTTTCCTCTTCTATTACCTGAATCCACCTGTTTCCTGATTACCCTCCCTGCGGCACGGAAACTCAGGCTGAGAGACCTGTGTTTGAGACCACGTGGTCTCTGCTGTAGTGGGGGCAGGGGAGTTGTCTGACAGCAATGGCCCCAAATCCCAGGAGGAGGAGGCATTTAATTCCCATACAAGTGGCTCTCTTACACAGTTTCTTAATTTTCTTAGACACATCCACACTTTTTTTGTCCCTGGGGCCAAACCTCTGTGGCCTGCCTGGCATTGTGTACCCAAAAGTGGGGAGTGGGGAGTGGGGAGCATCTGCCTCTCCCGCACAGACCCTCAGCCCCTCTCCTTGTCTTCAGCCCCAGGTCCAACCCACCCTCCAGCCAGCATCCCTGAGCCCAGACACCCATGGCCCTGACAGCCTAACCCCACACACCCTCCTCCGGGGTCCCCCTGGGCTGCAGTCTCCAGCCCTCTGCTTCGTCCCCTCAGCGGCTCGAACACCCCATGCAGTGTCCAGGAGTTCCCGAACTCTCACACGTGGCTGATGGAACCCCTGAGAGAATCTCCACTTTGCAGGGTGAAGATTTCTTTCATCATTCCTTTATATAACTGTAGAGAGAGGAGAAAGCATGCTAAGTCTACTCTCTTCAGCCAGACACTTGCAGGAACATACAAATGAGAGAAATAGATGAGGAAATAAACAGTCATCCATGCCCCCATGGCCTTGCCACAACCGTCCACCATAGGTGGACACGGTTATATCTGGCATGGTCATGGCACACCTACAGCCACGTGTGTGTCTTTATTTCACATGATGCCTTTGAATTTTTTCTACAGTGCCACAAAGACTTTGTCTTTGTCACCACTGATAAGTTCATGAACGAGCTCCCAGGGTAGCCTGCACCAACTCGGCAAAGCGCGTCAGTCACAGGTGGCATTAGCCTGCTTGGAGGCAAAGTCACTCAGCAAAGTGGCAATTGGTGATGCAGGAACAAGAGGCCACATCTGCCACATTCCGAACCCTGGCCTGTCCTTGCTTATGAGACCATTCTGGGAATTAAATGAGGTAAAATATGTAAAGCTTATAGCAAAAGTTTGGCAAATGACTTACCATTCCAGTTCTCCCCTCTTAGTCACTGTTGGGCTCAGAAAACAATGCCCCAAAGTATGATGCTCTGACATGCTGAGTACTTTGAACTGAGGAAGCACCCTCAGAACCAAGGCCGCTCGACCTTTCGCGCTCTCCTGTCTCTGGATGCTCCTCCTCTCTCAAAGCACAGGGAGGGGCTTTCTCTGAAGTTTCCCTACTCAGACTAAGGGAAGGTCTTCCAGAAGGAACGCAGTGTCATGAACTCCCTCCCTGGCATGTACATCAGCAGGAGAAGATCAATTTTCATCACAGGAGACACAAAAAAAGGTCTCTACAGTCGGGACAACAGTCCAGACACACTGGCCAGGGGACACCCATCCAGACAGACTGCCCAGGGGACACCCGTCCAGACAGACTTCCCAGAGGACAGCATGCCCAGACAGACTGCCAAGGGGACACCATTCCCAGACAGACTGACCAGGAGACACCATGCCCAGACAGACTGCCCAGGGGACACCATGCCCAGACAGA
>VBSM01003020.1:337639-396596 GCA_008086735.1 Cheirogaleus medius
GGGACACCATGCCCAGACAGACTGCCAGGGGACACCATGCCCAGACAGACTGCCACGGGACACCATGCCCAGACAGACTGCCAGGGGACACCCATCCAGACAGACTGCCCAGGGGACACCACGTCCAGACAGGCTGCCCAGGGGACACCCACCCAGACAGACTGCCCAGGGCACTGTGCCCTCACTGACCCTTCCCCATTTTGCTGAGGACTGCTCCTGGGACTTCGCTTGTATGACAAGACAGCCTTTGTTCCCACTGCAGTTCTTCCCCTCACCCTTCCAGCGCTTGTCACCACTACCCTCCAGAAACCTCCAGCCCTTCCTTTTTCTGTAGCTCAAACTGCTGTTTAAGCTTTAACTACCTGGCCCTTATTTGAGTCTCATACTTCATGGGACCCCCTTGCATATGCACATAATAAATTTGTGTGCCTTTTCTCCTGTTGATCTGTCTACTGTCAAGTGTATTTCTAGACCCAAATATCGAACCTCCAGAGAGGAAAGACAATGTTCTCTCACCCTTACATCACAGCTACTTACACCAAAGTCCTCCCTCCTGTTGGCCAAAGAGGGGATAAGCCACAATAAAAGGTCCTAGCGGGAGCGGCTTCTTCCCTTAGTGGGCTCAAGGGCTCCGCTGGGAGCAGGTGGAGGTGCAGGTTTTTTATTTGGTTTCACATCAACAACTTATACCCATAGGGAAAGGCTATGGCTCAAACAAGGCTTCCTGAGAGTTGGTAATGCACTCCCTGATTATTGGAAGACTTTCATTTCTGTCTGTCCTGACGGGAGCCATCTGAAAGTTGTTAGCAGCTCCCTGCTTCCTTTGCTTGTGTCTCGGGGTCCAGCATGAACAGCCCCCGCCGGGCGTGCTGCAGCACCGGGATCCAGGAGCCGGGCTGCGCAGGGCGGGTGAGGTGGCAAGGACGTGAACTGTTAGCACAGCCCCACACAGAGCTTCAGAGAGGGACAGACCTGGATGGAAATCTAGCTGAGCAGCTTCAGTTACTTCCCCTTCCCTGCACTGGTCCTCAGTTTCCCTTTCTGAAAAGTGAAGAAGAGAGAAAAGGAAAAATAAACAAAAACAAAGCACCACCCACTGTGACAATTAAAAATGACCATAGGAGAGAGGCCCAGCCTAGTACTAGTCCGGTACATCCTAGGTGCTCAGGAAAGTGTTATAATCCTATGCCTGCTGGAATGTGTTTTTATGGAAACTTACATACCTCCTGGGGTGTCTGGACCACCCCAGATGTCTCTGTGCTGTCTTCTCCTCTTCCCTGACACCTCTGTTAGAGATTCAAGCTCCCCCTGACGCTTCTCTGAGCCTTTTGTTTTTTGGTGTTTTTTTCCCAGTCTGAGTCTTCCTGGTTTTGCTCAACCCAGGTCATGCAGGTTGGTTCTTAGAGCAGACACCAACAGATGAGATTGTGCCTGTGGCTCACCTCAACCCAGCCCAGACCATGCGGTGTTCCCACTGGGTTTCTGTGCTGCTCCTATTTCTTATAGATGCCCGTTAGGAAGCTTCCAGAAGTGGGCCATTCTGGATGCTTAAATGAATGAGGTACAGCCATAAATGAGGAGAGCAGACCCTAGCCTCACCCATAGCTGAGTGCCACTGGGGCTCAGAAACTGACACCCCAAAATATGGTGCTTTCACAGGCTGGACTGAGGAAGCAGCCTCAAGGTCTACTCTGAACTTCCTCCCAACCTCCTATCTCTCAAATCCTCTGTCTCTCCCAAAGCACAGGATGAAGTTGTTCTCAGAAGTCCCTTATCTGCCTAAATTCCTGACCCACCAAGAAGACAATGACCTCTGGTCCCTTCCCTGAGTTCCCATTCACTGAACCCATATCTCAGGAAGAAAGACAAGTCTGTCAACACAACTGGGCAGATTTTTGTCATAAACTACTGTCTGTGAGCCCAACAGACTTTGTCCCAGATAATTGTATGTTCTTCAAGCCCATTGAATTCCCCTAAAAATCATTTACTACCCCCCTAAAATCATTCACACTTCCCCATCCCCTTTTCCCCCCTAAGAAGAAGGATGTGTAACCGTCTATATCCTATTGCGTTACTGGGGACTCATTCTCCTATGATTCCCCCATGCATACACATTAAAATAATTCTATATGCCTTTTTCCTCACATTAATCTGCCTTTTATGAACTGACTTTTCTGCAAAACTTCAGAGAGTGAAAGAGAAGTTGTTCCTTGGCCCCTAGAGCACTCTCCCCTCTGCTAGCCTTTAGCAACTTCTAGAAGAAAAAGGAACCAAGTAGCTCTGTCCCAGCAGGCAATATAAAGTCTCCTCCTGTACGTCAAGGCACTCATCTGAGCCTCCAAACCTCCCCAAGCAGTAGAGTCTTCTCAGAAAGTGTTCCGTCCCAAGTGAGGAGGTTCCCAGTCAAGGCTGCAGAGCTGGGGACACTGATCCCTCCGTGCCCGGTGAAGGTACAGGAGCAGGTACAGGCTTCCCAGGCCTACTCCCTACCTCCTTCTCATGAGGAATAGCTTGTGACCGCATGTACAAACCAGACCCCTGTTTCTCCTCTACATCCCTCTTAAAATATGCATGGCCACACTTGGGTTTTCTTAAAAGCTGCCAACTTGCCAATCAAATAACTCAAACTACATTTGTGTGCTAATGGGAAAGAACTGGGAAAAGGCCAAAAGGAAAAATATTTGCAAAACACATGATAAGGTGATGTTGTCTTTTGTGTATAAAGAGTTCACATAAATCAATAAGAAAAACATTCGTCACCCCTCCAAATAAGGAAATAGCATGAGTAAAATATTCTCCTAAAAGAACATGTGATTTGTGAATAAGCATTTGACAGCATATTCACCCCCACCAGTAATCAAGAAAATGCAAACACAAGTAACTACATATGTTTCTCATGTACAGAACTAACAATGGTTTAAAATTTAATGTTTGATTCTGGCAAGAGGCTCTGAGATGAGCTCTGGTACGCTTGAGTGGGGAGAAAATAAATTGTTATAGCCACAACTGGTGAATGTACTGAGTGATTCTACTTGTTGGAATATAAGCTAAGGAAATAAAGTATGAAATCCAGATATTTATTTATGTTCACATGGTTTATCCCAGCATTATTTAGGAAACAACAGAGTCAATAAAACAAATTAAAGAGCTTTTATACTTTTATACGGTAAAATGTTTGTGACATAATATTTGGTAGTGAAAGCTCAGCACTCAAAATCGCATATTCAGTAAAATTTCAATAGTATAAAGCAAATATCCCTAAGTGCATAAAAATACTAAAAGGTTATTTAACCTTAATGTGCTAGTGATTATGAGCGATTATTGATTATTATGGTTTGAGTTTCTTTTTCTTTTTTTCATCCACTTAACTGTTTTTCGACAAAGAGCATCTATTACTGTGATGAAGGGCAAAATATTTCAATAAAAATTGTAAAATGGCCAGGCGTGGTGGCTCACGCCTGTCATCTCAGCACTCTAGGAGGCCAAGGCAGGAGGATGGCTTGAGCCCAGGAGTTTGAGGTTGCAGTGAGCTATGATGATGCCACGGCACTCTAGCTGAGCTGGGGCAACAGAGTGAGACTCTGTCTCAAAAGAAGAAACTGTAAAAAGCCCAAGTAACAGCTACCCACCTCCATCTGTAAGGGCTCACACCCAGGAGATGGAAACAACAGTGGGGGACCCCTAAGCCCCCTCCCAATAAGGGGGCCAGCACTGAGCGTGTTTTAGTTTGCAGTGGGATTGGGAGGGCAGGCCCCTCTCCACGGGCAGCTCCTCACTGCACAGTGCCAGAGGAAGAGAACATTCCCTCTAGGACTCGACCACACCGTCACCCCTTGGAGGGCTCAACAGCTTTTATCGGCCACATAGTTGATGAAGAGACGCCCAGAGCTGAGTCTCCTTCCTGGCTGCACAGCCCTGGACAAGTGCTTGTCACTGCTCTGAACCTCAGTGTTCTCATATTTAAAATGGGCCCTTGGCAATACTGTCTTTGGAGGTATTTATGGGAATTAAATGAGAATTGTTTTATTGTTACAGAATATAGCTACATTTTTTCTACTTCATGAATAAATATCCAACACAGAAAGACAGACTAATAATGCACTTCTGTGACTTAATGTCTGACTCTTGCCATAGAATCTAATTTTTCATATAAGTATTTTATGTTCTTAAAATAATAGTCATTTCTTTAAAATTAGACACTTGTATGGTTGAACTTTCTAAAATATACCCAATGTTTCCTTGGTAGCTAAACTGTGACTCACTATGAAACATTATTTAATTTACTATACAAACAAAGTGTGTATGTCAGGGGGAAGGAGACCAATATCTTTAAGTAACTCCTATGTGCTGAGTAAGACACTGTAATTATCTCACTAATTATTAATTATCTAATGTGTTACTCACAACAACCTAACTTTGCAGATTGTTCCAATTTCATGGATGAGAAAATTGAGGTTCAGAGAAGAGAAGTAAAATGCTGAAGGTTACCCAGCTAGTAGACAGGCAGTACAGTAACTACCCCCAGATGGCACATGGAATAGTCACATCCTGTGGTTACATCAGCTGCTGAGATGCTTCAGTTCTATAATAAATGTTACTTTGTTCTTATGCCTTTATAGTCAGTAGGGCTGTCACTTTTGTTGTTTAGTTACTTAGCCGATTAGTTCATTTTTTGGCTTCTTTTCTTTAAGAAATTCTTGTAACATTTTAGTGCTTTTAACCCCTCTGCCCTGAGAAGTTAGATAAGCAAACCTCTTATGATTATGTCTAAGGTCAAAGTGAGCCTCTAAAAGGTCCTGCTATCGGGGCAGTGCAGTGACTCGGTGATTTCTTCTTTATCTGCTGGGACTGTCTACTTCCAACTCTCCATTATTATGCATTTATGAATTATGCATTTCAGAGAACTAAAGTTATTTTCTCTGAATATGGAGGGAGGGGTATCATTGTCCCACATGGACATATATGTATTGTAAAATAAAATGTTAAATCGTCACAGTAATCCTTGCTAGTTTCTATTTATTAAATGCCTTTCCTGATCCCACTGTGATTTTATAGTCACTGCCACTGTAAAACCTTGGAAAACAGGTGTTCTTGTCTCCATTTTATAGATGAGGAAATCAAGACTCAAAGGCTTCCACACCTGCCAAAGGCATTCTGTGAATAGCTCACTTCAAGTCAACATGTGTGTGTTGAGCATGGAAGTTTGATTAAAGATCTCTAAGCAGTGGGGGTTCTTCACCATCTAACGTGAATTACGCATGCTTCCCCACCGTGTCAAGGCTGCCTGGAGTTTGTGCAGCCGAGGGAGGGAGAGGTTGGCAAGGCCTCTGCCTTGCACACCTCCAGGGGGCAGATTCTCATTGAGTTCAGCGAGGATGACACTCTCAGTGGCATGGCCCCTGCATCCTGCAGACAGCAGGCCTGGTGAAAGAAGTGGCAGGAGGTGGGGAAGGGGCCACAACAGTGCTTTGGGGCTTCAAATAAACAACAGTGAGGAGCGGCACAGGAAAGGTCAGACAGCAGACAGGAGCAGTGCGGGGTGTTCCCCTGGGGGGGGGCTGCAGTTTAAAACAAGGGCAGCACCGCCTCAAGTTCTCTGCCTTCCCTCTGGGGGAGAGGGCGATATAACTATATTATATAACATAATTTGTGGATGGTGGAGTTGACTCCATTTAACTAACCAAAGTATATATTTTTTAAACGTTTTAATTGTATAAATAGAGTGAATTCTCCACAAATTCCTCTATGTCTGTAAGCGTCAGCCTAAGGTGACTGTAACAAATCATGTGGCGCTTGTCCAGAAATTCTTCTCTTTTTCTAACATTCTTTCCCAGTGGAAAGCCCTCTAGCGGGTGCAGCGGCCCTCAGAGGCGGCGAGGCGGGGACTCTTCCCAGGCCCAAATGCCCTGAGGCCGGCTCGGAGTCGCCAAGCCCAAGAGCAACCGGCCAAGATTCAAGCACAGGTCTGCCCTATTTGGTCACCATCCCTGACGGCGCTGGGCCAAGCCATCCTGTCACATCGGAGAGTTTTTCAGGGAACACGGGGGGAATTCGCAACCGCAACCTCTGTATCGGGTAGTGGCAGGGGAAAACAGAAACAGGAAAAAATGTGATTCTTGCGCAGGAAAGTTGGAAGTTGGAGCGCAGAAGAGTTCAGAAGTGGGCGGGTGCGTGTGTGTTTAAAAAAAAAAAAAGAGGTTGGAAACCCCACCAGCCAAGTCTGCAGAAAAAAATAAATGAAGCCTGCCTATCTCCAGGCCGGAGCCCCTCCCCCGGCCCGCGCCCAGTGTGACCCAGGTGCCGCTTCCTCCCGGCGCTGCGGGTCCGGAGCCGCGCGCGACCCTCACGGCACCGGCCTGTCCCTGGCCTCTGCCCGGGCTGGCGCGCAGGACCGTGCGATGAGCAGCCTCAACCGCACGTCGCCGCTGCCCCGCGACGGTGAGTTCCCGCCTGGGGAGGGAGCCCGGGGACCCACGCGAGGCCGCGGGACCGAGCCCCGGCCACGGGCCTGAGTGTCCCGGCGTCGCCGGCGCTGGGGCTGCGCGGGTCCCCATCCCGCGCCGCGACCGGACGCGCCGCCTCTGCGCGCCCCGAGCCCGGGGAGGCCGCGGCCCGCCAGGGCGCGTCCCCTTGCCGCTTTCTGTTTCTTTGTGGGGGCTTGTGAGGTGTTTGGGGCCAGAACTTGTCACTCTAAGGGAAGAAATAAGGCGCCTCCTGGGAGAGAGAGGCCGCGTTGGACAACGGAGAGTCCACATCACATGGCAAGTTGCTTTCTGTGCGTCTGCCCGGCGGGACGCCTGGGCAGGGCTGGGTGGACTGTGGGGCTGGAAGCGCCCAGGCCTGCGCTCCCCTCCTGGGCAGCCTGAGGCTCACAGTGGGAGAGGCAGCCAGCCTGGATCCTTTGGGGTCTGCAATTCCTCACTGCTTGTCTTCTCTCTTTTTAAAACTAGCACATATTTTCTTGCTGACAGGAAATCACATGCGATGTGATTCTTTGTAGGTGCTTGAGACATTGCTGGGCCTCTCCCAGCCTTCCTCCTCTGCCATCAGGCTTTTGCCACAAAAACTAAAATTTTAATTAGCAACAAAAAAATGAATGTGTATCCTTTTTATCCCCACCCTGGCTGGGCCCGATCATTAGAGTCTGTTAGAGAGGAGATACTCTGAGCCTACAATGTAGTCACATTAAATTATTAATATGAGAAAGAGATGAGTATCGGAGACACCAACTCTTTTGTAAGTCTTTGAAACCAATCCAGGTGTTTGTGAGGCCTTCCCACTCGCCAGGCCCGAGCTTGAGCGTGGATGAGCGCGGCTTTAGTCTAACCCTAACCGGGGAGGTGTGTGCCCTCCAGCAGGCCTGGGTCAGCCTGGGGGTGCCCAGGCACCGGCCGGGGGTGGGGGCGGCCATTGGAGCTAGGAAGGGCCGCACTGCCACTGGGACCATCTGTGCCACTTATTATCAAGTCGCACTCTCTTAGCTCCAGTTTCCACATCTGCAAAATGGGAATAATAACAGGATATTCCTTGTTAGGTTTTGAGAATTAAGTGTGTATAAATTGCTCAGCACGGAAACTGACGCAAACTAAGTGCTCAGTAAATGTCGGTTCTGGCACCTTTATATTGATTTTACAAGGCACCGTGGAGCCCTGAGTTCTTGTGCTTTAGTGTGTTCAATGTGTATGTGTCTTACTTGAGCTCCTGTGTGTGTGTGAGTGTGTGTGTATGTGTGTGTGGCACGGGGCCTGGGATAAGGGGACAGAAGCCACTGTGATCCTCCTCCCAATTCAGGCACTGAGGAAATGCAAGCTGTAGCCGCTATCTGAAAAGGACAGGCTTGCCCTCCCCTGCTGGGGCCCTCCTCCCCAGCCGAAGCCATTCTCCAGGATTCCAGTTTCAGACCTTGACCAATGACTGCCAACACCTCCCCTTAGGGGACTCCTGGGGATGCAGCCCTTACTTGCATGCCATTCCGATCACCCTTCGGATTTGATTTATGGCAGGTCCCTGCTGTGGGAGAGCTGTGGGGCCCTATTTCTTGCTGCTAAGTCAGGCAGGATGTGTCTATATCCTGTCTCAGTTTCCGTAGCTGCTCCTCAGACCCCGAAGTTAGAGAGGAGAGGACCCACTTCCGTGGGCCAGGCCTGCCCCTGAATGCCCCAGTTACTACGAGCAAGGCCCATGCAGCAATCCACTGCCTTGCCCTTGGATGGAAAGGGTGAAGCCCCAGCGAGGAGACTGCCAGGTCTGGCAGCTTTATATAGAATCTCCCGCCTCTGGAAGAGGATTGCATTAAGTGCCAAATGAAATTCCGTCTCAGCCATTGCTCAATCCCTCCAGATATCAGTGGTGTTGGGAGTCACATGGCACTGGCACCGTCAGCAGCAGGACCTTTCCAAGGGTGCCCATGGTTGGACAAGTATTTGTGGGGACTTGCAGAACACGCTGGGAGGCAGAGGAGTGTGGGGTAAGAGGCATTCTGTGTTTGCAGCGGGGCATGTAACCCCATCCACAATGACTAGCAAGAGGCCCCTCAGCAGGCCCCCTCAGTCAGTTTGCCTTTTCGAGTGGTGTGTGTATATATATTTCTCAAATGCCGTTCTGAGGACCCAACCTAGACACCTTCCAGTGACCGAGAACACACAATGGGCCAAGAAACACAAGCTAAACACAAAACCAGGCAAACAAACAGGCAGAAATGTTTGAACAGTAAATGAAGTGTGAACAATAAGAAAGAGAAAGATACTTTCCTCCCACCTCAAAGACAATTGCTTTACTGATTGGTGAGAATCCTTCTAGAAGTACTATATGCATATATACTTACTTCTTATTTTACATAATGAAACTCTACTTCATCTTGCTTTTTTCCGTAAGGGTATATCTTGAAGATTATACCTTAGCACTGCATAGAGACTAACTCATTCTTCTCAGGGCAGCAGAGTATGAATTATATGAATATATCAATGAACTCGTTCTTTTATTTAAACAGTTCCTCTGCTAGTGGACATTTAGGTTGTATACAGACTTTATTTAATTCTTTCTACCTTCACGCAGTGCTGCCATGACAATCCCTGTAAGTAGGGTTTTACATGCATGTGTTTGTAAACCTTTAGGGTAAATTCCCACACCTCAGAATTTAATTTCTGGGACAAAGTGTGTATTCATTTAAAATGTTAGTAGATATTGAGAAATTTCCCTTCTAAAGGTCACACTGGTTTCTAATGCTCACAAGTAGCTTATGAAAGTCACTATTTCCCCACATCCTCACTCACACTGTGTAGTTTTTAGGTTGGCCAAACTGATGGTAAAAATGTTGTCACTTTGGAATGTGCCTCTGTAATACGTGAGGCTGAGCATGTGTTCTTATCTCCATATTACTTTTTGGGGAAGTGCCTATTCGTGCCTTCATCTGTTTCCTATCAGCGCGGCCCTCCATGAGGAAACGTGCCCCAGACATTAAATGATGTGTCCTGGTCACAGGGCGAGTGAGAGGCAGAGACCAGAGCCCCACCTGCAGTGGAGTCAGCCTGGGTTTGATCTAGTCCCCGCGCTTACTGGCAGCAGGAGAGACCCGAGCACCGCGGCTCCTCAGTGTTCTGTCTGTGAGTGGGAGCAACAGCTACTTCCCACGAGTCACGTGATGAACGGTGCACGAGAGCCTGGCACTGTGCCAGCAAGAGCGGCGGCAGAGGTGGCTTTGGTAACAGAATCGACAGAGCAAACCTGGCCTTCAGATGCTGGTAATTTCGGGAGTCTCCCTTCAGACAGCTGCTATTTTTCGCTTTCGCTATCATAGCAGCAGCAGCAGTACTTTGCTCCACTGAGCCCTGCTGAGGGCCTTGCCTGTGTCTCCCCTCCACGCCGGGGAGATAGGCATTTTCTCACCGGTTTTGCAGCTCAAGTACTGGAGGCTCGGGGAGATGACCTGCCACAGGGCTCCCCGGTACTGAGGGTAAAGCCAGGCTGTGCACACAGGCGTCAGACCCCACAGGCTGCTGGGGCCAACCTGTGGCAGTAGGCTGTGTGTGAGTCTGCTGCCAGTGTGTGCCCGGCGGGGCACCCTGCCCGCCACAGGGGCTGTGGCTGGGGAGCCACTGCTGTGGCATCGTACCACAGGGAGGGACTGCATGTGGCACAGAGGTTCAACCCTGATCCCCCACTGGCCACTACCACTCCCCTTTCTATGCTCAGACCTGGCCTGGGAGCCTGCCCTCACGCACCACCGGTGATGCCTGCCACCGCCCTAGCGTCCCCTCCCCCCCAGCTCTCTGGGTTCCAACCCCCACTGACAGGCACACACGGTCTCACCCGCTGCTCTGTGAAGGCCCAGTTTATGCATTCCCACAACACAGAACATTTTCCCACCCCTAGAAAACCACTTACCACGGCCCTGGGAACACTCTGCAGCTCCGATAGATCCCTGTGTCTGTCCTCTTGTCAGAATTCTGACCTTCCACTCAGGGCCTGGCACAGGGGGTGCTCAGGAAGCCGCTGTGACATGGATTGATTGCACAGGTGACCCAAGGGCCCACACCAGGGCTGCCTGCATTCCAAAAGCCAAAAGTGCTTTTTAAAAATCATACCCTCAGGAGCCCCTGGCCCAGAGCTTGGCATATACTTGGAGGCCAGTAAATAACAACTTGAAATGGACAGGCGTCAACCAAAACAAGTTCTAAGAACATGGTCCAGGGGCCCCAGAAATCCCCCCTAGCCCTCCCCACGTCCCCACTCCAGCACGGGCTTATTTTTCAAACCATCCCACTATGTCCCTATGCCCACTTCCCTCTCATCATGGCCTGGGGTTTTCCTCACATCATTATATAATCTGAACTTCTGAGGGAGTGCTGCCTCCTGCCCTTAGTTATTATAAATTTTAGTTTTTCCACATTCTTCCAGAAAAGTGTTCCTCTACAAAGTCTTAGCCAATGGCAGGAACTGACAGAAGCCCATTCCCCTCTTGCCAGCTGGGGCCCCGCCCCCCGCACCACTGGGTCCCCCCTGGTCCACAGTGAGGGGTGGATGGGGCCTGGCATGACCCCTCCAGCCACTGGAGAGCCTGGGCGGTTCTGGCCGCTCCCAGGTGAGCGCTGGGCTGGGAAGGGTGGGCTGCCTTGCCGGGCCCAGCCACAGGTCCCTGCCCCTTCTCCCGCCCCGACATCTTCCCCAACATCCTCCATAACCCCTTAGAGCTTCAGGACAATCTCTTGTTTCTGCTTGTTGAGCAAACTCCTTGTGCTTGAAGCCAGACACCCCTCTCTTATTGGCAAATACTGGCTGTGCACCCTTGCGGCCCGGCAGGCACACCGCTGACCTCTGTCCAGAGCTCTAAGGGAAGGAAGCTCCAGCCAGGACCTGTGTTGGGGGAGGCCCCGGCAAGGCTGCCTCAGCATCTATCTCGCTGCGCCCCGGCAGGCACACCCTGCTGGAGCCGGTTATCTCCACTCTACACGTGTGTCGCAGAGAGCCTCCGCCAGAGCCCTGCACCCACTTCTTCTGCATGCAGTATGCGTGTTTATGATGGGCCCCAGCATGGGGCTTCCAGCTGACATGGCCCAGCACTGCCCTTCCTCCTCCTTGGCCTCTGGCGTGGAGAATCTTCACGCTTCATGGGCAGCTGATGGGCACATGTATTCTCAGCAGAGTCTAAAAGGGAAGGAAACTTAGGTTTGTCAGATCAAAGCCAGACACAACAGCGATGCCTGCTGGCCCCCGTGTTGGGACCCCAAGGTGACTTCTCCTGTGCTCACCTGGTGGCAGAGCTCACTGGCTGTGAGATCCACCTTCACCTGAGGTGCCCACCTAACCCTCTCGCTAAAACCTACCCAGCCTTTGGCAAGGCCGAAGACTTAAAGGTCCTATACCCCTTGTGTATTTTTTAAAAATACCATTTAGTTCTAATAGACTCTGCGCCAACTTGCTGGTGATGAGGAGGTTAGCTTCAAAGTCCCAGGGTGAGGCTTTAATTTGGACGTGCCACAAGCTGGCTGTGACCTGGGACGAGTGGTTGGTCCTCTCTGTGTCACAGTTCATCATCCAGATCAGGGCTGCCTTCCCAGGGGAGACACCGCACAGTCACACAGGACCCTGTGCCCAGCAGGGCCCTGCACATTGGTTTAATGCTCTGCTGTCACTGTCACTGTCACTGTCTTGAAATTCTTCATTTTGAACAAGGGGCCCAGGGTCTCATTTAGCACTGGCCTCTGCAAATTCCATAGCTAGTCCTGATCCTGCAAATGGGGTGATAAGACCTCTGTCTCAGGGATTTGTTCTGAGGATTGAATGTATTGTCACAGATGAAATTCCTAGCGTCGTGCCTGGTGCATGTTCACAGTTATGCTTAATCACCGCTTCTTACTGTGTGAGTGTGTTGAAGTGACAGTTCCCTCCCCACCACTCAGCTCCCTTCCCACTGCCCAGCCTTGTCTCTCTTGGCCCATTTGCCACTGGAAATCATGCCCTGAGAGAGGGGACCTTCTGCATCTGCTGAGTCCCGCAGAGCCCAGGGCTAGGCCCTCCGCCTCTTCAATGGCTATGTGAGTGGCTCCCGGGAGCCCCGCTAGCTGCCTCCCAGCACTGTTCCTTCATGTTTTCATCACAGAGCCGGCTGTGGCAGAAAGCAGCCCAGAAACCGTGCATGCCCAGCTCTTGGCCTCACACACCAGCTCTTGAGTGCAGTCTCCTCACATCCTAACCCCTGCTTCATGGGACCACCCAACACTCAGCTGACTTGTCCTCCACGGGGAAGATAGGCTCTTCCAAAGCACCCTGTGAGTGAAGGAGTGAGTGAATGCATAAAAGATGGATGGATGGATGGGGAGTCCAGCCAGTGTAGACGAGACAGTCTGCAGAGAGTGCTATGGGCCCCACACTCACCGCACTGCTCTGCTCAGCTCAGCACCCACCTCTCTCCCGCCAGTGCCCCTTCCCCTGCACCTGCCTGAGTGCACGGCCCTGGCGCTCTGCCTTCCCTGTCCCGCTTTCCCCCAGACTCCCCCCTGAGCGCGCACAGCTGGGACTCTCAGCTCTGAAGGCTTTGTCATCCCTGCCTCCTCCCCGGGGAGGGCTCCTCCTCAGCCCCTCACTGCTGTGAGGGGCCCAGGCCCTCTTTGATCATCCCCTGGGATGGACTTGTCCTTTGAATCACCCCTCCTCAACTTCTGCAGAACTTCCCATTTCAGCTCTGGCTGAAAACCCTTAGTATCCCCTTTTTTCCTTAATTCTGTAATCTCCTCTTTTCTTCCTTTTTCACAAACTGTAAGTGATCCTGACCCATCCTGCCCCCAGTGCGACTGTGCCCCTGACTCAGCGTGGAGAGCTGGAGACGCCATCCCGCTCCACCCGTGGGCAGGAGATATTTTTATCTCCGTGTCACATGTGAACTGCAGCACCGAAACCAGCAGCAGGTGTGACTTGCAGAGCCCGCGGCCCACATGCACCCCTCTCTTCACCCTCCACACTCGGGCTTTCTAGGAGGGGCTCAGCCAGGGCCCCCAGCCACAGTGCTTTCTAAATGTTTTATAGTTTCTTTTAAAATCAGGAGGAAGGAAAGGAATCTTCAAGGTCAAAGAGTGCATTTGTATCTATACCAATATAACCATAAAATATGATTTTTAACATTTGGGAGGAGAAGGGACCCATAAAGGCAGAGCACCTGGGCCCATGGAGGTCCCTGTGGGCTGGACTCCCATTGGGATGAGTGGCCTGGGCCACTGTCCCCCTGCTCTCCCAGCCCGACTCTGCTCTCTGCGTCCAGGGCTCCGACCCTCCTCTCGAGGCCAGTTGGTTCCCTGGCCGTCCTGCAGCACAGTGCGCCGGGCAGCTGCAGCGAGTCTGTCTGCGCAGCCTCTGCCTCTGCCCCTGCGGGGTCGCCCAGGGCGCTGGGACGCAGGGCGCCCCCTGCACTCTTCTTCTCTCTCTCTTACCTTTTTGGCCTTCTCTTCTCTTAAAATAACTTTTAAGTTTAGAAATAAACTTCCTTTGCCCCATTTCATTATTACAGAATTTTTGTTCATTGTAGAATTGTAGGCACAAGACTGAGAGGCAGAACATAGGAAGAGACACAGTGGTTCCCCTTCCGAGGTTTCAGTCACCCGCGGTCTGGTGCAGTAAGGCAGTGTGTGTGTGAAAGAGAGCAACCACATCCACACAGCTTTTCTACAGGACATTGCTGTAACTGATTTATTATTAGTTATTGCTAATCTCTTACTGTGCCTAATTTATAAATTAAACTTATCATAGGTATGTACGTGTAGGAAGAAGCATAGTATCCATAGCGTTTGGCACTATGTGTGGTTTCAGGCATCCACTGGGGGATGTGTCCCCCATGGATAATGGGGGACACTGTGCTCATGGGACAGATAGGTGACAACTGGGAGGCAGCACAGAGGGAGAGTTGGGCAGAGATGTGGCTGGAGGACCTCAGTGTGAAGAGGCCACGCAGGGGGTCCTGGGGGCCTGCTGAGGTCGCATAGATCACCTTGGACTGGGGCACGGAGGAGGATGGGAACAAAGCTTGAAGCCATGGTCGCAGCACAGGCGCCAAGGCTGGGGCCGTGAGTGGCCTGGGCCCCGCCCCCATGCTGCCGTCTTCCGTAGCCAGCCGGGAGAGATGTATACATAGGACCTCGTTTGGGCCTGAAGACATTGCATGGATGTAGATATTATTCATTCCGTTTAGAAATAGGGAAACTGAGGTCCAAAGAGGTGATTTCCCCAGGGCCTCACTGCATCCTTAACCTGCTCCAACCTTGAAGCCAGGTGGGCCTCCCGCCACCCCTGGGGCTCTGCAGCGGGTCTTGCTGGTAGGGGCTGCCCCCATCCTTCCCCTGCCACCTGTGCTGCCTCTGTGCTCCCTGCCACCTTCCTGGTGGCCCAGCAGCACAAATGCCACATTCACCGTGATGCAAGGGCCGGCTGTGCATGTCCTGCCAGCCCAAGCCAGCCCGCTCTCCGAGCCCAGGGAAGCAGTGGACAGCTGCCTCTCAGGGTCACTACAGGGGCACCAGAGAGAATAATGCCCCCACCAATTCCTGGCCAATTCCTGGAGTGTCTCCGCCACAGAACCACCCCTGGGCTGGCAGCTCCATCCTGTGTTAAAATATTCCAGGCGTCGTAGGACCGTCATCACCAAAGAACTGCAATTTCTGTTAGACTTTGCTCTACACTTGCAAATCTATTTCCTCCTTCATTCAGGAGGCGCCACTCTCCTTCTTTCACAAGTAAGTAAAATGAAGCTCAGGGAAATTCAGCGACTTGGCAGAATTCAAGCAACCAGGGGTGTGGTGGATGGAGCCAGACTGGGGCGCGGGCCCCTGGCTCCTCTGTGAGAGCACCGTCTGTGCTGCAGAAGCTCGAGCATCGGGTTCTGGAGAGCCAAGGCCGGGACTGTAGGGCCGCTGAAAGGAAGAAGCTGTGATTAATGCTCCTCTTCCATTCTCCTGCCCCTCTTCCTCCCTCATTTCTCCCGTGCACACTCACATGCGCGCATGCGCAAACACACACACACACACACACGCCTTCCCACACACCAGCTCCCTGCGTTCCTCAGCAGTAGACAGGTGTCAGCCGCAGGCCTGAGCAGAGGGGCTCCCTCGGGAATCTGGTTTGGTCTGGGACAGGGCGTTTGGTCCATTGGTCCCACTGACCTCCCAGACATACCTGGAAAGAAGTGTAAGAATGCTGCCTACAGCATCTTTTGGCCTTAGATGTAAGGTGCTGTATGCTTTTGAAACTTATTTCTATGCCACTATTTTGGGACACTGTGCCCATTTCTTTGCCTCCATGTTGAGATCTGCCAGGCGCCTGGATGTGGGCAATGGGCTCGGCTCTTACTGCCTCTGTGTCTGCGTCTTGCCCGAGGTCGGTGTGGCCATCCCACTCCACCTGGCAGACAGGATTTGGAAACACGTGGATTTGGAAAATTCATAGAGGTTGTTTTCGTTGTTTGGGGTTTGGGTTCAGCGTTGCCTCTCCTGTGCCCTCCCCAGAGAACCCATCCTGAATCTATTCACACAGACGACAGAGGCTGCCTTCCCTCTGGCAGGTTGTCTGTGCTGCACAACCACACGCCAGCACTTAAATTCTTGGGTTGGTTTCCAGATGTGACTCCCACACACATTCCCCTTTATTCCCAGCCAAGCACAGAATGTCAAGTCCTTTTACAAGTCCCATGCCTGCAGAAACCCCAGGATAGCAGGTGACCTGATCCCTGAGCCTCTCGCTCTGCATCCACTAGCAGTGAGTTCAGTCCAGAGCCCCTGCCTTCAGATTGCCACCGCCCAAGCTGATGCATGCGGGGGTTAGTCCAGTGAGTGCCTGCTATGTGCAGGATGCTGTACAGGTAACACGGACCCTGTCTTCAAAGGACCTTCATCCTAGTTAGGGAGGCAAGACCCACGAGCAGCAGAGAAAAAGCAAGTCCGAACACTGTTCAGAGATGGGGCCCAGCAGGCCACTCGATACTCTGGGCTCAGATACACGGAACAGTGCCAGTCTCCTCTGGAGTAAAGGCCACACCTCCCTGAACCTTCAAAAAATGTGGCTTTCCACTGCGGGTCCCCACCCCGAAAGGCACACACACACACACAAAAAAAAAATGGTGTCACAGATAGAAATCTCCATTGCAATTCTTATTTTTGATTAATTTTAGCAGCAGTCACAATTTTAAAAAATTAATTTTTAGATGAAGTCTAGAAATATAAGAGAGGTAAGAAGCCCATCTGATACAGTTGTATAGGGAATGAGCGACCTGGTGAACACACCCACGGGCCTCCTGTGGTAGGTGATGGCTCACTCCTGAGACGCATGTGAAACCTGGGCCTGGTGCCCCAAAGCCAGGCAGCCACTGCTGCCCAGTCGCCGTTTGCTGTCCGTGAGGACACTGCGGGGCTTGGATCTCAGGATCCTTCCATATTAGACATCTCTACCCCATGCAGGTATAAGATGCTCTCACTGTGGTTAAATGCTCACCTACAGCCAGACTACAAGGTACATGTAGTTTTTTATCACTTTACCTGTTAATTCCATGAGAAGAGCTTTTGTCAGATCTCAGGAGTCCTATTCTCAGACTCTAAGAAGAAAATCTGAGGTGCTGGAAAAGAAAGTGGATGGAAAATTATATTATGAGAGTAATCATCCACAAATGTTTGCTCATCACTTTACACATCCTGGTTCCACATCCTTGGAAACTCCTAGGGTCATGGTGGGTCCACCTGTTATCAGTCCTCAGAACTGGGAGGAGACAAAGAAAGTACAGGGCACGATCCTGCCTTCAGACCACCGTGGAGCTGCGTGGGCAGCAAGGCTCGAGCGGTGGCAGGAGTGAGAACATCCAGTCCTGGGGGGAACTGCTTATCACATGAAGTCAGGCTTCAGATCGAAATGCCTATGACTTATTGTGATTATTCACTGAAATAGCAAAGTGGCTATCTAGATTATTTAAAGAATAACTTCAAGGAATACAACTCCCCCACGTAAATCAGCGCCTTTCTAGCTAATATGAAATTATGGTGAATTTCCACCTAACTAGTTACAGTTTTATCTTGTTGAATCAAAATCTTGTGCTTGAAGAGACAGTTTTGAATGATCCTCATGTTGACTGTTGAGAATGTCCCAGCTCTGGGGAATGACTGAAGTAAAGACAAGTTGCAAGGACATGGAATAGGAAGAATGGGAACAATCGCAGTCCCAACCTAAGAGCCCCGCCGTGTGCAGGGCCGGGCTGGCACTTCGTAAGTTCCGGGCAGATGTTGTCTAGCTGTGTTCATCTTGGCCGTCATCCTGTGCCGTGAGGAGGTGCTCTGGGTGGTCCCCTTCTTCAGGGGGCAGGCATGGCTGGGAGCGTCAAGATTGTGATTTAAACCTGGGGCCCAACCCCTGGGCCATCCTTTAACCCCTGCACAACGCCACCCCTCATCTATGCAGGGAATGGGGACTTTCAAGGGAGAACAAAGTTCTCTTTCACAGGAGGAGTGAACGACTGTTGGTTTGAATAGGCTAAGTACATTTATTTATATCAGGCTTTGGTGATTGCCCCGAGTCATTTCCTACTTCAGAGTTCTGGAGCCTCTGGAAAACCCTTCTGGAACATGCTATTATAAACAATTTATTTGAATGAAATGGTGTTGGTTACTCACTGAGAAAACAAACAATGGTGGCAGAAGTAAAAATACACCCTTGAGGACGTTGCAGTCCCCGGTGGATGAATCAGTGGCGTCCTTCCCAGGTCCACTGCCTGCGAGCCCTTGTTCCCATTCGTGGGCAGGTCTGAGCCTTACTCTGCGTCTCATTTCCTGGAGGCTTTGGGTCTCTGTCTAACTCTTTCACTGTCCTTTCTCCTTCTGTTGCCAGGGTGGTGCTTTTGGTAAAAGCTGTCTCTGAGGTTGCAACATCTCAGAGGCACAATTATCCAAGTTCCTGGCCACATCTACCCCTCCTTGTCCCGGGGCTGCTGGAACAGAGGCCACTTGTCTGAGCAGATGAAAGGTTGGCCTCCACTGACCTGCCTCCCACCCAGAACCCCCGACAGCTCTCAAAGACGGTTCTCCTTTGAGCTGCCTGCATGTGAGGCCCTCCCCACAGGCAAGCGAGTTCTCCTCTGCCCCATTCGTGGTGTCTCCTGAGACAGGACTGCCCAGAGCACCCCAAGCCGCCCTGGACTGAGCCCTCCCCAGGCTCTGGCCACTTGGACAGGCCCCTTCTGGGACCTTGACACTCCCAGGGCTCAGGATTCGGTGCAGAGCCCGTCCATGGCAGGGTCTCACCAGCCAGTGCCATCGCCACAGAGGGGCACACAGGGCTGAGTCAGAGCCGCCGACTGGCACGTCACCAACCGATGTCTTGGCCCCATAGCCAGGAGCCAGCAGCTCACTCCCACTTTCAGAAAATGGCACCAGCAAGCCTGTGGCCCGAGAGTCACATCCCACAAATGTGTACCGGGCACCAGTGATGAGTCAGGACCAGGCTGGGGCCTTGGGGATAGGACAGGGAACAAACCAGCAGTAATCCCAAAGGGAAGCTTACCTTCTGGTGGGGTGGGCAGACGCACTCAAGGCACATGAGCAGGAAGCTCAGGAAGTCAGATGTGCTCAGGGCTGGAGGACAGTCAAGCCAGGAGGTGTAATGCGGAAGGGGAGTGGGGGGGGGCGCCACTGTAAAGAGCGTGGCCAGAGAAGGCTTCCCTGGGGGAGATGATGTTTGAGAAAGATCTGAAAAAAGCGAGAGAGCCAAACATGGGGTTATCTGAGAAACAGAGCAGGCGGGGAGCAGCACAGCCAGTGCAAAGGCCCTGAGGCAGGAGCAAGCCAGTCTGATCAGGGAACAACCAGGGGCTGGTGTGGCTGGGGGAGCAAGGTGAGGAGAGGTAACTGGGCAGTGAAGTCAGGTAAGGTGGCAGAGAGAGGAGGGGACCACCTCCCGGCACCTGACGCAGAGTCAGGAATTCCACCATCTCCCTGAGGCTTGAAGCCTTCCAGCCCCCCCGCCTCCCTCCAGGCAAGGAGGCTCATGACTCAGAGAGAGTCATCCAGCTCGAGCTCCAGCAAGGGGCTGAGAGCGAGGTCTGGGCGAGCCGTAACGTGGTGGGAGCTGGGAAGGAGGAGGAGGATGGTGAGACTTCTCAGAGTCCCCAAATTGAGGGGGAGGGCAGGAGGGGCTTCACCAAGGGCCCAGTTTGCACACACAGCGGCCCGCTTTCAAAGTGTGTCTGGCGTTGCTGCCAGACTTTTCTGCAGTTTCCAGGCCTGTGCCCGGCTCTGTGGGGAATGAGTGTGTGTGGGCCCCTGGCTCCCGGCGCCTGCAGTCCACAGCACGCAGGGCCTCAGGGAGAAGCGGGGATGTGCACGGCCCTCTTGCCCGCAGCTCCAGGTCAGTGCAAGCCCGGCCCAGCAGAGGGCACGGAGCAGTGACCTTCTCCCCTCAGGGTGGAGGTCTGGCCAGGCAGTGGACAAAGTATCGTGACAGGATGTGTACGAGGGAGGTCTCGACCTGCTGCTCCTAGGTCCAGCTGCCACCTGCCTGGGGAGGAAGGCCCGGCACCATGCTCAGACCCAGCCAGTCTTCTCTGGCACAATGAGAACAATCCCAGAAACGCAGTCTCCTTCTCCGGCCTGAAATCAGAGGGGAGAGAACAGCTCGGGCCACACAGCTCAGGCTGGAACCCAGGCTCCCCACCGCGCCAGAGTGCACCTCAGCGCAGCCCGCCAGGAGGCAGTCACACTCGAGGAAAGGTGTTGGGAGGTGCTTTTCAGCTGCTCTGTTTTTGAATGCCATTCTGCAAGTGAGCAAACCCCTGAAGAATGAGCACAGGAGCCTCCTGTGCCTCCCTCCTCACATAGCGTGGGCCCAGCACGAGCATCTAGTTGCTGCGCAGGCGACGGAGTCCTGACGCCTGGCTGCTTCTCATCCACACCCAGCAGTCTTGGAAGTCTGGCCCCTGGGCATCCGTCTGCACCTGGAGTGGTGCGTGCACACCAAAGCGCATTCTCGTCTCATTCCCTTTGTCCCCACGGCAGCCTGGTACAGCAGTGGGCGAGGACACATGTGTTCACTGAGCTCCCCGTGTCGGGCAGGCCAGCCGTGTGTGCACAGGGAGGGGAGTGTTACCACACACTTCCTTAGAAGACGGGTCTGGGGTCTTCATCCAACTTGGTATCCTGAACGTTCCTGAATAAATGGGATTTGGAAAGGTACAAAGTAACTGTCCTAAAGCCACAGCAATAGCAAATGGCAGAGCTGGGACTGGAATCCAGGTGTTTTCCTCCACCTCGGTGTTCCACAGGCTAACCTGCAGGCATCACTTTCCTCTTCTCAGTAATTTCATGTCTCAGGACAGTATCTTCTTCTCAGTAACTTCATGTCTCAGGACAGTATCACTTTCCTCTTCTCAGTAATTTCATGCTTAAGCACTGCCTGATCCCCCCCATGCACATATGCACACGCACACACGCGTGCACGCTGTCCAGGAGACCTAAGTGGCACCACCCACACAGGGTCTGCCTCTTGGATTCAAGCTCAGGTCTCTGCTGAGCTTTCAGAGCCTGCGCTGTGGGAGGGCCCCCAACTCGCTCCTGCATGGGATGCATGTGGTGCTTTGTCCTAAGGGGGGTCCCCAGACCCCGTCCCTGAGTGGGAGGTGAGACGCCGCCTGCCGTGTGAGCTAAAGCACAGAGCTTGGCCTCAGGGGCGGGCAGCTTGCGAGGCTATGTCTGCGTGTGCAGGGTGCTGTGTTTGGTACTGCAGTCCTTCTGAGCACGGGGGCTCACGGGAGGGCCCCCCCACCCAGGCGTGCCTCTGATAAGCCTCCCGGGCAGTGGCGTGCAGAGTGAGCCCCTTATCAGACCACTGCCGGGGGACCCGGAGGCCTGCGCTGGGCATCAGGGCTGATAAAGTGGGCCTGGGCCAGCCGCTCACCAGCAGCTCTCTGGGACCTGTCCCCAGGCACCAACCTCTCAGAAATAGGAGCAGGGAGGCCCAGGAAACTTCTTTACTTTCTTAGACTCCAAAGCAGGGCAGGTTTCTGGTGGCCACAGGCGGCAGGACCTAAAGGAAACAAACGAGGAGACAGGTCTAGCCAGGAGAGCCAGTGGGGAGGGGGCCCTGAACGTGGTGGTGGCAGCAAGTGCCCCCGTGGGTGCACCAGGACTATGTGTGGGGCTTGAGCCTGCTCAGAATTCCCTGTGAAGCAGACACTGCTACTCCCATTTAGGCCAAAACACTGAGACCAGGAAAGAAAGGAAAGTATGAAAGTACTTTGTCTGATGTGGTGTGGTCAGGTTGGACGCCAGGTTTGCTGGCACCGAAGCCCAGGCCACCTTCCTGCCTCCTGGGAGCTCTGGCTGGAGGGGTTCACCCCCCCGCACCCCCTTCAGCACACAACCTGTCGGACCACAGTACATTCCACCTTGGGGAGTTAACTTTCTTTTTCTAGCTTTGAAAACTTTTTGGTGGTTTATCTGAAAGTCAAATTTAACTGGTGTCCTATATTTTATCTGGCAACTCTAGTAGGAGAGGACACGGAAGTGGGTGTTTGGGAGTGTTTTCTAAAGGGTTCCAGATGATTCTAGCATGCAGAGTTTGAGAACCAAGGACCAGAGGCTCCTGCTGTGTGTGCCACCCCAGAGCCTTCCCAGCGGAGCGCTCCTGGTCTTCAAGAGCATCCTCGGGGAAGCTGCTCACTCATCCTCTGTGTCCGTCCCATGGATACCACTCTAATGGCTAGAAACCTATTTTTTACTTAAATGTGAAAATCTGAGACACATCGTAATTTTTAATACTTTAGATAATGCCATTGTGGTGGTGACTCCATAACTGGATATATAGAAATAAAGAATAAATGATTATTCATAAACCTCCTCCCTCTCCCCTCACACTCGTGTTCCCTTCCTTACCTTCCAATCACACTCCTGCCCAAACCCCAAACTCCCAGAACTGCATCCGCCCAGCCTGCCAGTGTATCCCTCCTGCAGCCCCGCCCCACACCGAGAGCCCCTGTCCCTACTCCCTGTGTCATCCTGACACTCTCAGTCGCTTCCCAGTGCTCCTCCAGGCCGCGGGCTCCCCTCCCCAGCCCCGGGCTGTGGCGGCATTTCTAGCGGATCTCCTGTGTGTGTGTCCCCGCACTGGCTGCCCGTTGCCTGCACAAGAAGACCCAGCTCCCGTCTCCTGGTCTTCAAGACCCTTCGGTGCCCAGGACTCGCCCAAGCAGGTGGATGATGAAATTTATTAATGATTGTGAACATGGCAGCGATGGTGGAGAAATAATAAGACAAGGAAAAGAAAGAGGAAAATAAGCTCATGACAGGTACTGGATTTAGCTGTTTATATTCTTTTTTTTCCTCTCCAACCCTCAGCTTTTATGTTTCCCAAAACAAAATTCAAAAGCCATTACTTGAAAGGTGTAAAATAAAAAATTGCGTTTGTTTTGGTATGAAATAATACTTAAAAAGGATACAAATATTTGAAATCTGTGCTGTTGTAGACAATCTGGCCTCTCTGGGAGCCCCTAACCCTGGCTGCTCACACAGAGCCAGCCCTGGAGCTGCCATGCCTCTGTGGGTGGCTTCATCTGCATTCTGTTACCTGGTTTGCCGGAGCAAAGGCTTTTTTCCCTTGCCAAAGAAAGGAGCACGCCAGTCGGTCTGACAGAGAAGTGCACCTTGTGTACTCACCCTTCTTCTCCTAAGATTATGCATTAGGTTTCAAACTTGCTTTTGAAGTGCTGAGACCCCTGCAGAGAAATGATGAACAAAGCTTCCTGTTTACAAAGCACCAGGACTGTGCCTGTTTCCTGCTGCTGCTGGTCATAGGCCTCACCCGTCCCTGGACTTTAGCCGCGCCACCTACACACAAGACTCTGAAGTAAAACAATGTCTAAGTTGACTCTTCCTTGATTAGTCTCCAGGGCATTTATCACTTTCTATGAAAGAAACATCTAATTTAGGTGGCAGTTGATTTGTGTCATGGGATTTCAACTGACAAGAGGCAGAGTTATGTATGTGTTTATGGCTTCTTTGCTTTTAAAAGATTAATGTTGGGCAAATATAAATCACAAGACCTGGACAGGGCTGGGAAGATGGAGCAGGAGCTTGCCAGGGTGATGGATTGAGACGTATTTTAGAGTATTTTCATCAGCTAGGAAAACAGTGGGAGGATGAAGCCGTGGGGGGCGGGGGCGGTAGAGAAATGGCTCTTTCTCCCCAGGCAGAGAACAGAGGGCACAGGGGTTGACCCAGGGGCAGGCAGCTTCTGGGCTCTGTAGCGGATGCAGAATGAGGAAGTGAACTGGTGACTTCCTGAAGCCCCTTTCCTGCCCTGATACCCAGGAGACAGGACTTGGAGGACAAAGGAGGCCAAGGGCACAGTGGGAAGGACTCAGGAGGTCGCTGGCACTCCCTGCGCGCCCTGGCCTCCCACCACTCCCCTGTGTGTGTGTGTCCCTGTGTGTGTGGGCGTGGCGTGTGTGTGACAGAGACAGAGACGGAAAGGAGAGGGAGGGGGAGAAGGAGCCACCCGTACATATCTGCGCACAATACGAGCTTCCGTGTGCGGGCAGCCCGACGCCAGAGCGGCGCACAGTGCCAAGGCCCTTCTCTGCAGACGCGAGCGCTGCGGGTCAGAGAGGGGAGTATGTGCACACAGCTGGGACACAGCGACCAGAATGCACCCCAGATCTCTCTGGCACCGAAGCCCATGCTCCCCATGCCCCATCCCACCCATCCGGTGCCCCTTGCAGCGCCACTGAGGTGACTTTGGAAAGAGCAGTTTGTTGGCGCGCGTGTGCATCTGCCCTTCTCTTCACCCCCGGCCCCGTCAGCGCTCCCGTCTTTCCTGGCGCCCTTTCGCACACCAGTCTCGCATAAAAGACCAGTGACGGCATCATTACCGACAATGGCTAACGGGTCCAGTGCGTAAACTCCGCCTGGCCAGGCGCCCGGCGCAGCTCTCCCCACCCCAGGGCCTGTGGCGTGCTGGGCTCGGCTCGCCTCTGGCCAGGCCTTTCCCGCAGCCCTCAGCTCTCACGGACGGACAGGACGCTGCCTCCTTCCGGGCCCCCGCCGTCACATCCCGCCCTTCTCACCGGCGGGAGCTGCTGTGTTGGCCGCTCGCTCGGCCGCGCCTTCCCGGCACGTCCTGTGAGGCCGCCCTGCTGTCCTGCGGGGACGCGTGAGACCCTCGCTGCAGCGGCCCCGCCCACGTGTCCGAATGGAGATTCCGGGCGGCAGAGAGCCCCTCCTGCCCCTGCGCCCAGCAGTCCTACTCGCCCCCAGGGGCTCTGCGCTCCTGCCTGTCAAACCCAGTGGAGGACGGAGAAAAACATTCCCACGTCCTGTTCGCCTACTGATGGGCCTTCTGGAAATCCAGTAACAAAGCGTGGATAACTAAATCATCGTTATTTACACATGCAGCCAAATCGGAGACATTTAGTCATGTAATTAGGTATCTAATTATGCTGAAAATGCAATTATATGATTTTTTTTAAGTGAATTAAGCCCTCCCGAGAAGTGGTGAAGATCAGCACGTGGGACCTGGCTGGAGAGCAGGGACCTCAAAGGGCACTCAAGGGTGACTCTAGGCTGCACGGGGCCGTGTGGGCTGGACTCGAATCACACGTGTGAGCACACACGGGCACCCCAGCTCACATACAGAGGATGCAAGCATCACCTCTGTCTCCCCAGGTCTCCGCAAAGGCCTGCTCCACACCAGGAACGTAATAAATGGCAGCCAGTAGCATCATTGGAAGCTTAGTGTGTATCTGTGGAGTGACTGTTAGGAGACTTAGCGAAGCTTAGGGAGGTTATGTATTCAGCATCGGAGAGGCAGGTGTATAGGAAAAAAATAATGACAGAAGGATCAGCTGGGACATGTCAGGGGATATTTAGTGCAACATCGCTTATTCGTTCACCTAGCATTGTGTCACATGCGGATGCATAAAATACAGTCCTGTCCTCTAGTAGCTCAAAAATTAGTGCAGAGACTGGCAAAGCTTTTTAATGGTGATGTGAACAAACTACAGCCTGTGGACCGCAGGCAGCATGTGGCCTGTTTTTGTGCAGTCTTCTAGCTAAGAATGATTTTCACAGTTTTAAAGGGCTCCCCCACTTCCACCCCACGCAGCCGGGGCTCCCTGGCCCACATGCCAGTCCCTCACTGCGTGTACTTAGCTCTAGCAGGGACCCACAGGGGTCTGGAGGTACTTCTGTATAAACACAGGAGCAAGTGTGTGGAGCAGTACCATTCATACAAGAAAGAGTCATTATTCCTTGTGTTGGACCGGAATCTGCAGCACCTCCAAACAGAGAGACAGGAGACTCCGAGGCTGTAATTACCAGAAGGAGTTTATTGGCTAGCTCGAGCTAGGGTCCAAACCGTCGAGCAGTGGCCTCTCATTCGGGCAGGGACCCCCTGCAAGGGGGTGGGGGAAGTTTTTATACTTGATGCGCATAAGCTGTCCACGCACTGATCATGCATCTATCCTTTACAGTGATTGGTTCTATACACTGATCATGCATCTGCCCTTTACAGTGATTGGTTAGCCCCCCTATCCACCATTTTTCCCAGCATTTTATTTCACCCTGCCTCTGATTGGTTCTAACCCGTTCCGAGTCCTAGCCGATAGGTTCCGGACTCAGCGCTTTTCCTCTGCATCTTACTTCAACCCATAATGCCCTGCGGTCAGCAAGCAAGCAACGAACAGAAGCTAGAAGACAGCCGTTAGCCTAATAGCCCAGTATCTCACATTCCCCCTTCTTTGGTTTTTACGAGCACTCTTGCTTTTCCTTGGGGTCTCTCACCTCTTGCATCTCTATACAGTCACGTCCTAGTCCTTGATATTGCTGGCGCAATACCATTAATTGAACAGTGTTTACCCGTTCCTTAATGAAAGCTATTAACCTATTTAAGACACGTGGTCTCAGAGTGAGAATGAGGAGGAGCACAATGAGTGGACCTAATAGGGTGGACAACAGTGTAGTCAACCAAGGGGAGCTACTAAACCATGATTCAAACCATCCTTCTTGTTGCTCATGCTCTCATCTCTGCCGTGCAAGTCCTTCCCTCACCTTAGCCATAGATTCTCTAACTACCCCAAGTGTGGTCTGCATAGAAGCAGCACTCCTCTCCTAGGGCCGCACATAGCCCCCCCGCTGGAGGAATATTAAGTCCAGCCCCCTCTGGTTTTGCAGCACCACCTCAGACAGTGAGGTTAGGGATTTTTCTAAATGGGAGATGGACTCCTCGATTCTGGCTATATCTTCATCTATGGCGGTCCTTAAGCTATTGAACCACCTATGTTGCACTGCCAAAGATGAGATACCTGTCCCTGCTCCTATTGCCCCTAGACCAAATAGAGTGGCTAAGGTTATGGCTGTTAAAGGCTCTCTTTTTTCTCTAGTTAACCCGGCGTCTCCTGTGCCCTTTGTCCATGCATCATACATTGTATTTTCTTGGTGGTAAATAACCTTAGGGAATACTAGTACCATAATGCAGTATTCCTCTGATTCATTAAAAACAGACAGGCTAAGACATGTCTGTCTTGTTTTAGAGCAAATCCATCACCCATCGAGCGTCGGAACTATCCATTTTGCTCCTTCAGTCTGGTTTGCAGACGGGTGGACTTTGACACAGAACTGCGCATGACTGGAAGGCACCTTTCCTATGCACGTTCCATTCCCGGTGACTGCCTGAAGTGTTAGCCCTGGGCCTTTACGGTCCCATGCATAGGACTTGGGGGTCTCTTCTCCTGAACAGTTAAAGGGGGCAGCTACCCCTACTGCTTCATAAAAAGGGGGTCTGATATCATAACATAACCAGCAGGCTTCTGTGACAGTGGGGTCGGAACGGTTCAATGCCTCATATGCTGCAGTCAGCATCTTCCATAGGGAATCCGCTGGGTCTCTTTCTATTTGATGGTTTATAGGGGACTGAGTGGCTAAGGGGACATTTGCAGATGTATTATTATTCTTAAGGCTTGCGGTAGGCTGCCCTAGGTCCGCTCTTGCTCCTCCTCCCAACACCTGGTTGGATCCCACTGCTACTTGGGGAACAGGGCTAACTTTAAGCTTAATCTGAAGCATGGTGCCATGATATGGTTGTTGGTAGAGATAAATTTCCCAGGACAGTCCAGCAACCCACCGGGACTCCTTTTGTTCTGGCTTCGGTGAATGTTACCCTTACTAGGGTGCAGCTGGTCTGGTAGGTATAGTAGTTGGAGCTATCTGGACCTTGGGCCCAACTGCCACATGTGCAAGGAGGCACCCCGGGCCACACAAAGGACATGTCTATGAGCCCTGGGGTTACTGACCATTTCTAGTTGCCATCGTTAGTATCGACGCAACTCCATTTAGCACAATACGAGCTCTCTATACCACCACAAGCCCACCGCATCTCTCCCGTTCAAAACCCTGGGCATGTAAAGAGCCTGTTATTATGGCTCTGTTTCCCCCGGTTGGCCCGTTGTCAGCTCTCCATTTTGGAACCTCCCCCTATTAACTCATCCACTTTTTCTAGATTAAAATACAAATCTGGCCACCACGTGCCTGGTGGGGCTGTTTTAGAGTTCTGGTTATAGACCTTGTGGGTCTCTAAGTTAGTTATTTCCCACATAAGGTTATAGGGCAAGTGCGGGTTTTTGTCACCAACTATAACTGCAAGACCCCTGTCCAGGAGCCAAATGCCCACAATGCACTTACACAGGAAACAAAAAAAACTACCAAACCACATTTTTGTAGCTTAGTCCAGGTTTTCGGGGTCACCAACCCCAGTCCAAGGCCCAGGAGGATGATCAACAGTCCCACAAGGATCTGGGACAACAGTTCCATCTACTTCACGGCCACCACGCGGGTCAGCTTGGTCTTTAGTGGATTCTCCGGATCCGCTGTCGCCCTCCACTGGTCCTGCTGCTGCTTCCGCTCGTCTTTACCAGCCGGCCTCACGAGGGAGTGGTGTGTCCAGGTCGCTACTCCATCAACCTTAAGTGCAGTGGGGGTAACAAGAATAATTTGAAAAGGTACTTTTCATCTGGGCTTGAGGGTCTTGCTGTTATCCCTTTTTACCCACACCCAATCCCCTGGTTGGTGGGGGTGGTAAGGAGACTTGTCGGTTGTCTCCCCTGTCTGGTAGAGGGCTCAGAGTGCCAGCCATATTTGACTGTGGACCCGTTGCAGGGCCTGTACTGCCTGCAGCACCTCTCTAGGGCATCCAGACAGAGCCCCAGAGTTCATTCTTGGGATTACAGGAGGGGAAGCACCGTATACAATTTTGAAGGGGGTCAAACTCAGATGGTAGGGGGTGTTCCTAACCCGGAACAGGGCGAAGGGAAGGAGAGTCACCCAGTCTCCGCCAGTCTCTAAGACCAATTTAGTCAAGGTCTCCTTCAAAGTTTTGTTCATTCTTTCTACCTGCCCAGAGCTCTGGGGATTATAAGCACAATGCAATTTCCAATCTGTCCCCAACACCTGAGGCAACCCTTGACTAGCCTGACTAGTGAAGGCTGGCCCGTTATCCGACCCTATGCCTTCCGGCAGCCCATATCTGGGAACTATTTCTTCTAATATCTTTTTGGCCACTATCAAAGCAGTTTCCCCCTTGGTAGGGAAGGCTTCTACCCATCCAGAGAAAGTGTCTACCATAAGCAGCAAATACCGATACCCATACCTCCCAGGCTTTACCTCTGTGAAGTCTATCTCCCAAAACAGTCCTGGTTGCCTCCCCCTTTCCCTAGTACCTGCATGGGTCCCTCCGATCCTCCCCGGCTGCATGACCTGGCAAACATGGCAGCTCTTGATGATACCATCTGCTGCCTGTCCTTGCAACTTAAATCTGAGTTGTGCAGTGTCCAATAACTGTAGCATCTTTTTCTTGCCGAGGTGTGTTGTCTGCTGTAGGTGCTCTAGCAGGTGACTGCCCAAGGCTTCGGGAACTATTAGGCGGTGTTCTCTATCTTGTAACCAGCCATCCTTACCCTGTGTCACCTTCAGTCTTTCTTTGGCCCAGTTTATGTCCGTGCTGGAATAGTCCAGTTGAGGGAGCATTCCTCCCATCGCTGGAGGCGGTAGGTTCAAATGTAGGACATCTGTCTGTGCCAGTCCCTCCGCAGCCCTTTTTGCCTCAGCATCCGCAGCCCGGTTGCCTCGAGCTTCTAGGGAGTCCCCCTTTTGGTGTCCTGGAATGTGGACTACAGCCACTGCCTTTGGTAACAAAATGACTTCCAGTAGTTGAAGTATTTCAGGCTTATGCTTGATTTCTTTGCCCTCCGCTGTGATGAAACCTCTCTCTTTATAGAGGGCTCCGTGTATGTGTACTGTCCCGAAGGCATAGCGGCTGTCGGTGTACACTGTCAGCCTCCTTCCTTGGACCTGGCGAAGGGCTTCTGTCAATGCAACCAGTTCAGCCTTTTGGGCTGATGTCCCCTGTGGAAGGCGTGTTGCCCAGATAAGCTTGCCTTGTTTATCTACTATGGCCACTCCTGTGTACTTGTGTCCGCCCTGGACGAAGCTGCTCCCATCGTGAACCAGGTCAGGTCACTGTTCGGAAGGGGGCGGTCTTTTAGGTCTCTCCAGGCCATCTGGGTCTCAGCCAGGATTTCGAGGCAGCTAAGCTCGGGCGCTGCTGGCTCGGGATCTGGCAGAAGCGTGGCCAGGTTCAGGATGGCAGGAGTCTGAAACTCAATGCGAGGAGCGTCCAACAGAAGCCCCTGGTAGTGAGTCAGCCTCACATTTGTAATCCATCGTCCTGGTGGTTGTTTCAAGATCACCTCTATTGCATGAGGGGTGGTAATCTGCAAACGCTGACCCAGGGTAAGCTTATCAGCGTCTTTCACCAGTAAAGCCGTAGCTGCGATGATTTGCAGGCACGCCGGCCATCCCGCTGCTACCGGTTCTAGCTTTTTGGACAGGTACGCCACCGGTCGCCTCCAAGGTCCTAGAGCCTGCATGAGCACTCCCTTGGCTATTCCCTTTTTCTTGTCTATAAACAGGTGGAACTCTTTCGTGGGGTCAGGAAGCACCAGGGCTGGGGCCTCTAACATAGCTATTCTCAAGGCTCAAAAGGCGCCTTCCATTTGCATAGTCCATTTCTACGCTTGCCCTGCCTTGCACCCTTCGTACAGGGTCGAGCATTCTCTGTGAACCCTGGAATCCAGAGGCGGCAGTACCCCACTGATCCCAGGAATTCCCGCACTTCCCGACATGAGGTTGGAGTGGGTATCCCTAGCACAGTCTGTTTCAGTGCTTCAATTAGCCACCTTTGGCCTCCCTTAATTTTATATCCTAAATAGGTGACTTCATCCTTGCAAATCTGGGCCTTTTTGGCACTAATCCTGTATCCCATTTCGCCCAGCACCCCAAGCAAGTCTTTGGTGCTCTCCAAGCAGGTCTGAGAGGTGGGGGCAGCTAGTAGCAGATCATCTACATACTGCAGCAGGGTCATCTCCGGGTTGTTGGCACGGTGCTCACCCAAGTCATCATGGCAATGTGGGCAAGTTTTTAAACCCCTGGGGCAGTCTCATCCACATCAGCTGCCCTTGGATTCCCCTTTCCTCATCCTGCCATTCAAAGGCAAAAATCTTTTGGCTGTGTGGGGCCACGGCTAGGCTGAAGAAGGCATCTTTTAAGGCCAGGACGGTATACCAAGTCTGTGTGGGGGGAAGAGAGCTTAACAGAGTGTAGGGGTTCAGAACCATAGAGTGGATGTCCAGGACATGTGCGTTGACTTCCCTGAGGTCCTGCACAGGCCTATAGTCCTTTCCACCCGGTTTCCTTACTGGCAGCAAGGGAGTATTCCAGGCCGACTAACACCTCTGGAGAATTCCGGCGTCTAGGAGCCTCCAGATGTGGGGCGTTATCCCCACTCTGGCCTCCAGGGGCATGGGGTACTGTCTAACTCGGGCTGGCTCAGCTCTTGGTTTCAACTCAATGTAGAGAGGTGGCCAATGCTTCGCCCACCCTGCACCCCCTGTTTCAGCCAGGGCCTTGGGAAATTCATGGAGCCAGTGCTCCACGTTCTTTTCTTGGTCCCTCATGGGTTGGCACAGTCTATACTCATCCGCCTGTGCCAGGGTCAGGATTTAAGTGACCCAGGGGCTGCTGATAAGGTTGCCTTTAGCATCAGTTATTACCATTCCTTCTTCTTCAAAGTAAATACGGGCCTTAAACTTTGTGAGTATATCTCTTCCTAACAGTGGTGTGGGGCACTCTGGGATAACCATAAAGGCATGGCTTACTTGTCCTGAACTCAGGTCCAATTTTCGCCAAGTAGTCCATCGATATGGTTTAGTTCCAGTTGCCCTCTGCACCCAGCTAGTCTTGTTGGACAGTTTTCCAGTGGTCTCTGTAATCACTGAATGTTCTGCCCCTGTGTCCACTAGGAAACTGACTCGGCTCCCCTCCACTTGTAGAGTTACCCTGGGTTCGGGGAGGGGAACCGAACCCCATCCCCCCTATTCATCCTCTACTTGCCCCACCACCATAACCTTCTCGGAGGATCCAGGTCTACGTCCCCCCTTCTTTTTGAGGCAATCCCTAGCCCGGTGTCCATGCTCCTTGCAATTGGCGCACTGATCCTTACCTAGCCTCTCCCTCCGGGGTCACTTTCGGCCTCTTGCCCCTAGCTGACCTCCCCCCGTAGCTGTGAGCAGGATCTTGGCCATTTCTTTGATTGCCTTACACACCTCACCTGCCTGGAACTTCCTGTCCTCTAGCCTCATCCTTTCTAACTTTTCCTCAGGCATGTCTCTATTGTTGTAAACTCTCTCTGCAAGTCTTGCAGAGTCTTCCAGCAAGTCTTGCAGAGTTTTCTCACATAACCTTTCTATCTTTTGCACCTTACGCCTAATGTCTGGGGCTGCCTGGTTGACAAAGGCCATCATAACAGCTGCCTTGCTCTCTTCTACAGTGGGGTTTATGGGAGTGTACTGCCAAAAGGCCTCCATAATCCTCTCTAGGTATGCTGCTGGACTTTCCTCGGGCCCCTGATGAACATCTCCTACCTTGGCCAAATTGGTCGGCTTCCATGCCACTTCCCGGAGACTGGCCATTAGAGTCTGGCGGTAGACCCGGAGACGCTCCCTACCTTCAACCTCATTGTAATCCCAGGGCAGCCGTTCAAGGGGAAAGGTCTGGTCAATGACCCGGGGGTTGATGGTGGGTCTGCTGTCCTCTACCGGAACCAGCTTCCACGCTTCCCCCTGTATCCTCTCTCTCTCTTCAGTTGTAAAAAGTACCTTAAGCAACTGTTGGCTGTCATCCCATATGGGGTGGCGAGTGAAAAGGACAGAGTCTAAAAGGTTAATTAAATCCCTCGGATTTTCAGAAAAATTTGCATTTTGGGATTTCCAATTGTAGAGGTCACTAGTGGAGAAGGGCCAGTACTGGTATGCCTGCTCCCCATCCACTCCAGGGGGTCCCACCGCTCTCAGAGGGAGTGCCCTCATGGGCTCTGGATCTGGAGTCCTACCAGTCTGCTGCCTAGTCCCATAGGCCGGTCTCTCTGTCAGCGGCCCTGTATCCCCCTGTACTGTGGGAACAGCAGGGGCCGCCCCAGGGTTATAGGGTGGGGGCGTATTCCACTCCAAGTCTGTTAAATCTGGATATAGATTGGAGTCCAGCAACACAGGGGTGGGGCCAGCAGAGGGCGACCCAGTGGGTCTTGGGTCCTGTTTCTCACCCTTCTTTACTCCCTTGGTGACCAAAATTTTGGCTTTCCCCTTAGGGGCAGGCAGGAGGGCCTTTAGCAAGGGTGGTGGATCCTGAACCAAAGCTTGCCAGACCACAATGTAAGGAATTTGGTCAGGATGGCCGTGGCGGCCAAACACCACCCCTTTTACCTTTTTGATGAGAGAGGCGTCAAAAGAGCCCTCCCTGGGTCATCCCACTCCAAACATGGGTCACTCTGCCTCACAAAGAGTGATAAACTTTCCCTTTTGAACCTCCAAGGACAGATCATGTGCCCTCGCCCTCACATCCTTAAAGTGGCTCACGAGGATAGACAATGGCGTCATCAGGGTTTGCCCCATTCCTGAAAAGAAGAAATCCTAGACACGAGACAAACTCACTCACACAATCACACAGGTGACACGACTGCATGAGGAACTAACAACAGACCGAGAAACAATGACTAACCTAGTCTAGACCTACTCCCCGGCCCCCTTCTGACCGAGCCTCCAGCTCCAAGGTCAGCCGTGGGGTTTCCAATGAGGCCAGAGGACGTCTCCGTCTGGCCCTGACTGACGACCCGCCGGTGCGTCCGCCTAGGTCTTATGCCGGTCTGCTAGTCCGGGGTTCCGACTTTCTCACTCCTTCCTTGGCCCTGAGTTCTATCCGGCGGTCTGCAAACAATCCCGGACGAGCCCCCAAAATGTTGGACCGGAATCTGCAGCACCTCCGAACAGAGAGACAGGAGACTCCAAGGCTATAATTACCAGAAGGAGTTTATTGGCTAGCTCGAGCTAGGGTCCAAGCCACAGAGCACCAACGCAGTGGCCTCTCATTTAGGCAGGGACCCCATGCAAGGGGGGGAAGCTTTTTATACTTGACGCGCATAAGCTGTCCACGCGCTGATCATGCATCTATCCTTTACAGTGATTGGTTCTATACACTGATCATGCATCTGCCCTTTACAGTGATTGGTTAGCCCCCCATCCACCATTTTTCCCAGCATTTTATTTCACCCTGACCCTGATTGGTTCTAACCTGTTCCGGGTCCTAGCTGATAGGCTCCGGACTCAGCGCTTTTCCTCTGCATCTTACTTCAACCCATAATGCCCTGCGGTCAGCAACCGATAGGCTCTGGACTCAGGGCTTTTTCCCTGCATCTTATTTCAACCCATAATGCCCTGCGGTTGGCAAGCAAGCAACGAACAGAAGCTAGAAGACAGCCATTAGCCTAAATGCCCAATATCTCACACTTAGAAGGAAGCAAGCAATGTGCATAAGGATGCAGAGATGGAAGACAGTCACAGGGACCAAGAGAAAAGGAGAAGGAGGAAGAGGAGGCCAAGAGGAGGAAGCGAGTGTGCGTGGTTCAGCATAAGGTGCTTTCCCACAAAATCGAAATCCGAGGGACAACGGGGCCTCCCCTTAGAGAATCCTAGCAGAGCCCTCTCTAGTCTGGGAGGGAGAGGAACCTTTCCAGCGTCTCTAGGAAGCTATTCAAACCAGACATGCTGAGAAGCCAGCCATGTAGCACACCAGTGGCAGCCTCAGGGGACCCCAAAGAAGCAAAACCCATGGTCCAGCCCTGACCTGTTGCCTGAGAGTCGGAGCGCACCTCCGTGCCCTCCTGCAGAAGCAAAGGTGTGGGTGAGGGCTCTGGACTGAAGTCACAGCTCACGTTCCTCCACCCACAGTTGCAGCCCAGGGACAGGGTGAGGAGCTTTGGTCACTGCACACACTCGCGCTTTTCCACCCGGTGTCTGTCTTGGAAATGAAACTGTCTACTTGGAGCATCTCCCTACTGGGTTAGGCAAAGGATGTGTGAACAAAAGATCCACAGGGTCACCCTGAGGGGTGGCCATGGTCCTGCTCTCCGTCAACAGCCCAAGGCAGGCTGTGGGAGTCACCAGAAGGGTTGCCTGGGGCCTGGAGCGAGGCAGGCAGGTCGGGGAGAGGGAAAGCAACTTGACGGACCTTCCAGTCTGAGACTTTGATGACTCTGTGAGACAATAGCTAGTTCTGAAGATCCAGCCCATTTCTTTACTATACAGTGTTATTGTAGCTGGCTTGAAAAGTACAGAAAACTATATATTAGAAGAAAGTAAAATCACCCACAACCCTGCCCACCACAGAAAAGCCACCACCTAACATTTAAGAGTGTTTCTTTTTCTTCTTTTGTCTAAGACTTTTTTGGGAGTATTTAGCATCATTTTTATTGGCAGGGTCCTGTTCCTTTCACTTAACATCATACTATAAGCATTGCTTCCTGTCACTAAGAATTCATATGCATCATTTCAACAACTGCATGATATTCCATCATATAGTCATATTGCGATTCACATGACCAATCCTCTAATATGGAGCATTTAGATTGTTCTCTCTCTTTAAATTTTCACTTTAAACCACATTGCAATACACTTTCCTGAGCATGGAATTTCTTTCCGTCCCAGATTACTTCTCTAGGATCAATTATAAGAAGTGGATTGTTTGATTCTGAAGGTGATGCATTTGCCAGATAGTACACAAGAGCATTGGAGGTGCTGTTTTTGACAATCCTGCATTGACCCAGGCCATGCCAACATAACTGACAATGACAAAAAATGGCCCAACCTATACCAGGCACCACTTGCCACATGCTCACTCACAACAAGCCCACACAGTAGCACCGTCATGTTTTAGACGTGAAGAAGCCAGGCTAGAAAGGCCACATCGCCCCCAGTATGGTCTAGACACTAGTGCTGGTGCTGAGCCGTCACTCCTTCCCCTGTGCCCTCCAAGCCTGGCCAGTGTGTGGACCCCACAGGGCCATGGCCAGGGGCTGGCCCAAGCCTGCCAGTTGCAGTTGGGGGGCTCCAGGGGCACCATAGGCCTTCTTGTGCACCCTCACTCTCCTCGGGGAGGTGTCTGGATGGAGCTGGGGCTAGAAATAGGGGTGTCCAGGGCCTGCTGCATTCCAGCCGTCTCTGCTGGAGCCCTGCACTGGGAGGCCCAGCAAACACTGATTGGTACACGGCCCCCTCCTGGCTCCTGACATAAGCAAACGTCCATCTCCTTATCTCCTTTGCTGTTTTGGTGCCTGGGAACCTTTTTATTTATTTATTTATTTATTTTTGGAGAAGCATTTCCCTGCTGCATCATCCCAGCCCAGCTATCCTTAAATCAATCAGCAGGGCCCTTTGCCCTCCCATTGGCCTCACTGCAGGGCCTTGGCACATGAGTGGATGTCGGGGGCAGGGGGTCCTGAGAGTTTTGCTTAATTTCCCAAGAACAAAGCAGTGTCATGAGGTATGGATCAGAAGGGTGCGTGCATCTACCAGACCCTGCACAAGGGCCCCCATCGCTGCACCCAGGTCACAGGGGCAGGCCAGGGGACAGGCAGAGGGGACAGATTCTCAGGGTTCTCAGACATCTCAACCCCTCCAGGTCCCTTCTACTTCAGCCATCAGGTGGCCTCTCCTGCTCCTCCTTCAGCTTCAGTTCCCTTCTGCCGTGCAGATCTGTCCGCCTGACAAAGTGACAGGTGCAAATTAGGAGTCACACAGCTGGGTCTCCTCGGCGTACTAAAGCCACACCAACTGTTTCAGGGTGGATTTTCTTCTAGGAGAAAACAAACTCACTAAACTTTCTCTAGGTGGTGGGCATTGTCTCAAGCAAGGCTGCTGCAGTGGCTAGCTGATACCTGACACCCGCTGCAGCCCCGCCCAGCCCCGCCCAGCCCTAGCGCCAGGCGGTTCAGCAAGCGGACACGGACACTCTCCTCCGCTCTTCCTGTCTGTGTCACATTGGGTTTTCCTAGAAACCCTCAGCAGGGTGTGTGTGCTGGGAGCTGGGGGAGGGGAGCACCGGTTCTTTTCCCCTTTACTCTGCACCGTGAATAAAGGAGGATATTTGCTGCTCCTTGATAAACCGCAAACCCCACAGTCCAGAGATGATGCTCTCCCGGGGGGGAGTCCCCGTGTGGACAACAGCAACCTCATCCTGCTCAGCAAAACCTCTTATCCCAAGACTCACCTTCCCTTCAGGGCTTCCTACTGGTTTCCCTGCCTGTCACCATCCTGGACTTATGAGAGGGTCATTCTACTTTTCTATATTCCGGCCCCAAATGGAGACAAAGGATTCTTTTCTTTTACGTAGATGCTGCAGCTCAACTGAGGCAGGTGGGTCGTGGTGTTGAAATAAGGCTCTGTTTTTTTTTTAAAAGGAGTTTAGGGGAAATAGCAAGGAAAGCCACACAGCAAACCCTGGAAGCAGATTCTTTGACTGGTAAGTCACAGCAAGGTCACCTTTCTGGCCAGCTCCCCTGCTGGGAGCACATCCCCAGAGCAGTGCCTAGATATGAAGTTCCCAGCAGGACTCCCCGAGGACACAAGGGGAGACGCCACCATTCCGACTCTGCCTTCTGGGTGTCCAGGCCCTGCTTTGTCCCCAGGTTACTGCATAGGGGGTGACTGTCTTCTCCAGGCCAGGGAGGCCGCATGTCCCCACCACCCACCCTCGCAGGCCTGCATGCAGCCACGAGGGAGGTGCGGTACAGCAGGACAGGATCCCAGCGAGGAGGAGGAGGGTGTGGCAGGCAGTGACACTACACTGCTCAGCCCCTTGGCAGCCTTGGGGCTTGGGGGGATTATTCATAAGGGGACCCATACGGACCTTCAAGGTAATTTTTTTTTAATTTTTAATTTTAATTATTATGGATACATAACATTTGTATGTCTTTATAGGGTATGTGTGGTGTTTTGATACAGGCATACGATGTGAATTAATCAAATCTGAGTAATTGGGGCATCCATCCCCTCAGGCATTTATCATTTCTTTGTGTTAGGAACATTCCAATTCCACTCTTTTAGTTATTTTGAAGTACACCCTGACTTGTTGTGCTATCAAATATTGTTCACCTGTCTAACTATCCGGCTATATTTTTGCACCCATTAACCATCCCACCTATCCCCCTCCCTGCTGCCCTTCCCAGCCCTGGCAGCTAGCATTCTACTCTCTGTCTCCAGGAAATCAGTTGTTTTTAATATTTGCCTCCCACACATGAGGAAGAATATGGGAGATTTGTCTTTCTGTGCTTGGCTTATTTCACTTAACATAATGTTCTCCTGTTCCATCCATGTTGTAGCAAATGGTAGGATTTCATTCTTTTGTGGCTGTGTAATATTCCAGCATGTGTATGTATCACAATTTCTTTATCCATTCATTCATTGAAGAACACTTAGGTTGATTCCAATCTTGGCTATTGTGAATAGTGCTGCAATAAACATGGGAGTGCAGGTATCTTTTCAATACACTGAATTCCCATCCTTTGGAAATATGCCCAACTGTGGGATTGCTGGGTCACAGTGTAGAATTTTCAATTTTTTGAGGAATCTACATACTGTTCTCCATACTGGTTGTACTAATTTACATTCCCACCAACCGTGGATGCGGGTTTCCCTTTCCCCACACCCTCACCAGCGTCCATTATGGCCTGTGCTTTTGATGAAAGCCTTTTAACTGGGTGAGATGACATCTCATTGTAGTTTTGATTTGCATTTCTGATGCCTAGTGATGTTGAGCATTTTTCATGCACCTGTTGGCTATTTGTATGTCTTCTTCTGAGAAATGTCTGTTCGGATGCTTTGCCCATTTTAATTGGATTATTTGATTTTTTTCCTATTGAATTCTTAGAGCTCCTTATATATTCTAGTTATTAATCCCTTGTCAGATGGGTAGTTTGCAAATAATTTCCCCTATTCTGTGGATTGTCGCCTCACTTTGTTGATTGTTTTTGCTTTATGTTTTGCTATGCAGAGGCTTTTTAGCCTGCTGTGATCCAGGACAATTATTTTGACCTCGAGACTGAGCAGGGCAGTCTAGTTCACATGGCCCTTGCCTGTGAACTCTGTCCACAGCCCAGGTGATGGCAAGGATTGCCATGCCAGTGAGAGCGTGGGCAGGTGAAGCCCCCATAGCTTGCTTCCAGCAGCTGCCTGGAGCCCAGCCTCTTCCCACACTGCCCAGGCACTGAGGCAGTTGGGTGCCAGTTGAGAGAGGCCCTCTGCCCAGCCCTGAAGCCCCGACGACCACTCCACCACATGGGCTTTCCCTCCAGGTCCCCGTCTCACCACCGCGCCAGCATTGCCTGCCCACCGTCTCAGCAGGCCAGACAGGGCCTGCCGGGGATGGTATGAGACAGCAGTTCTCAAGGTGTCCCTGGACCAGCAGGATCCCCTGGGAGTCTCTTAGAAATGGAAATTCTCGGGCTCCAGACCAGATCTACTGTACCAGAAACACCAGGGCTGGGCCCAGCAATCAGGGTGGTAACAAAGCCTCCAGGGGATTCTGATGTATGCTCAGGCTGAGCAGTGCAGGTATAAAAGAAGCCTTCCCACAGGGGGGTATATCAGGATTGGCATTTGAAGGATGAATAGGAGTTTGCTGCACAAAGGGTATAAGCATCCTGGGAAGAGAGCTCAGCCTCAGTGGAGCCCTCACCCCTGCCTGCTTCTCGGCTTTCTCCCCAAGGATCTGCTCGCCATCCATGGCTCCCAACGCCTGGGCTTCCATCGAGTGCCTCTGGAGAAGGTGGGGGGAGAGCCCTCATCTGCTGCTCCCAGACAATCTCTAGTGTCCTCCTCCATGCTGATTCTGACCTGTGTGGCTGTTCTGGTTGGGCCGAATGTCATTTCCTAGAGTCTGTTGCATTGTGCAATGGGAGGGGGACAGGGCCTGGAAAGCACAGTGTGAACCAGGGGCTTTCCTGCCCCCCATGCCCCCAGTGGGCTTGGGCTTACAGGGAGCCCATGCTGGGAGGCCTGACTGGTGATGCCCTGGTCTCAGGTCCCACCTGCCCTCCCAGCCCACCTGTCCTGCTGGAAGTGCATCTGGTATACCGGTATGTAGATTTGGGTGCAAGGTCCCCGAACACAAGCCAAGAAATGCACCCCAACTGGTTGAAGCCAAATACCTCATCTGGAAATCAGGTCACCAAGGCTCCCACTGGGCAGTGCCCTGCAGGGTTGAACTTGCTGACTCAGAGCTCTTTGGGCTTGAACTGGATGACTCCTGACTCTCACGGCGGCTGCATGACCAGGGAAAACAATAACACCTTTCTGGGACTCGGCTTCCAGATCTATAAAATGGTGACAATAATAACTCCTCCCAAATGGGACTGCTGTGAGCACTAAGTGAGCTGAAGCCTGGTAAATGCTGAGAAGGGCACCGGCACCTGGTGAGCCATTGTTAATTGTTTTTAAAGGAAGAGGGAATAACAGTCCCCTCTAACCCTGGCTGCACTGGACAGGCCGAGGTAAGAGATGCTGGTCTTCACCTGGAGATTCCTAAGGGCAATTCCAGGTATTCAAGTTTCTCCAACCATCTCTGCCAACCTAAGCAAGGTGCTGTTCTTTCTTACAGAACTGTGAGGTGCTCAGTGATTGGAAAGATCTAGAACTCCACCTCTAAATCCATTCATTCGCATGTGCATGCGTTTAGTCCGGCACGCAGTGACTATTTACTGAGCTCCCACTCTGTGCTGGGTACTAAATCACAGACTCCAGCGTCCACTTAAACTTGCTGCACCTCCTGCTTTGGGTCTTGCCCCGGAGCAGCACTTTGAACGCTGAGCCTGCTCTCTGCCTGGCTCCCGCCGTGTCCTGGCTCCTGAACGTGCCTGCCGTGCCTGCTCTGTGTCTTTGCTGATGTGCTGCTTTCTTTCATCCTCTTCCCCACCAACAGGCTCGCTCCCTGCTCTGGCCCCAGACCGAGGTCTGTTTCCCCCCCACCTTTTATCCCTCCCAACACCAGCAGCCGGATTCTTATCAGAAAGAGGCATCTGGCTGCTTTGCTGAGAAGAATGACCTAAGAGCCCTATAATTAAAGTGATTATCTGAGCTGAAACGGCTACTGCAAAGCATCCTTCTCCGTTTCATTACGCAGAGCCCTCGTAATGGGAACATAGGGTTTCCATGTTAACGCTGATGCTTCCTGGTGTCTAACAGATCTTCTCCCTCATCTCCCGGAGGAGAGGAGATTTTCTGTGCAGCAGCTCAAGGAAACACTTAGGTTTCCACTCTTCCAGAGATCCCAGCGCTCTGGCCAGACCATTGCACTTGGGAAAACACACTCAGTAACTTGGATGGCACCGCAGAGCCGTCCTTTCCACAGAAGAGTCAAGGCAGAGACCCGTGCAGGGGCCTCAGGGAGGGGTCCCTGGACAGGGGTCCTGGGAGGGGCTTCTTCAGGAGAGAAGGAGAGAAGGTCCACCCCAGAGACAAGAGGACTGGCTAAGTCCTGTGAGGTTGTGGGTGCATCAGCTCCCTGAGCCTCAGTGTTCTGCCTGTGAAATGGAACAGTAGTGCCAGGCACCTCCCGGGACCGCTGTGAGGCCTGCGGGTGCAGTGGATTGAAGGCCACCAAAGCAACACCTGGTGCTGTGGTCTGTCCCCACCAGAACTCATGTGGAAATTAGATTCCCAGTGTGGCAGCATGGGAGATGGGCCCAGCAAGAGGTGTCCGGGTCATGGAGACGAGACGGCTCCCTGATGCATGGACTGATGCCCTTCGCCGGAGGGGGGTGGGGGTCAGTCACTGGGGGCGAGTGGCTGTGCAGGCTGGAGAGCCTTCCTCTCTCACTGCAGACCTTTCTCTTCCGTTCACAGAGCCTGGCCGGGGGATGCCCTCCACCATCACCGACATCGCTGTCATTGCAGGTGAGCTGTCCTCGCAGGGCCCCTCATGCAGCCAGGAGGGTCTCAGAAGAAATGCCCAGGGAGAACTGATTGGAGGTCTTGGGTGGAGGCAGCCACGGTCAGCATTTTCTCTCCCTCGGAGTTGGTTCTGAATGTAGAATGGAAAGTCCGGCCCTGGCTAAGGACATCCAGCAGTGCCCTGGCGGAGCAGGCAGAGCCAGGGCGACAGGAGGGGCCTGGCCCAGTGTCGGGAGGCGCCCTCTCAGGGTGCAGAGTGTGGCTCTGGACAGGGGGGTTGAAGGTGGAGGCGGGTGGGCGAGTGGACCAACTGGCTGCCCAGTCTTCTCCCCCATCCCGGACCCTGCCTGTGGCCCGCCCTGCGTCCCACAGCCCCCCGCCCATCCCGAGTCTGACCCTGCCCACGCCTTGCTGTGAGCCCTGGGCAGGTGGCTCCCCCGGGTCGTGACTGTGACTCCAGATTGTGTTTCAGGAACAACCAAGTTTGGGAAATGTCACATGCTCTGTGTCCTTCTTTGAGAGCCACACTTCTCACTAGCTTATTAATCGCTCAGGGAACTTCTACAATTAAAAAGAAGGAAAAAGCAGCAAAGATACCTGTTGGATTCTGGGCAACCGGCATTCTCCAGCTCAGTGACCCAAGCCGTTCTTAGTTGACATTATCAGCATTGTGCAGACACAGCACTCCCCTGAAGGCCGCAGGAAGTTTAGGAAACTTCTGTAAAGTGGGGCTTGGGAGCGGCTGTAGCCTGTCCCGTTCTCCACGGCTCCCCAAGGCCCCGTCAGTCTGCACTCTGAGGAAAGACAGAGGCTTGTTCTGCAGCTTCACATCAGTGCCCAGACTCGCAGCGCCCCCGATGGGACTGCAGCCTTCAGCCCCTGACCCCTCGCCCCGCCACTCCCAGGGCCCTGAGTGGCCTGACGCCTCCTGAGTCCGGGAGGAGGTAAAGGGCCGGCCCCACCGCACCTCCCGCCTCGGCACAGCGTCCTCAGCAGGACCCTCCCACTCAGTCCTTCAGGTGGCCACGTCCTGGTCCTCCTGCAGATTCGTGGCAGTCCTCACTTCCCAGGGAAACCACAAACCACACCTCACACCACCTGTCCCCAAGTGCAGCTAACAGCCCTCGTCTTTTTCCCATGTGGTGCATAGAGGGCAACCAGCTCTTCCCAGTTTTCCGGGACCTTCCCGGTTTTAGCATGGAAAGACCCACATTCCCAGAGCCCTTCAATGGGGATTGTGCTGCTTTAAAAGGTGAAGCTCTGCATGCCAGCGACCCCACGGTTTCAGGTAAACACATGCACTCCCCAGCAACTCCTGCGTAAGTCTCTCTTCCTCAACACACTGTGAGCACCTCCAGGCAGGGTCCCGCCCTGGGACTCCACCTAGCCTGTCTGCATAGCGCTCAGTGGAGGGGGTGGGGAGGAGAGGAGAGAAGGAGAGAGAAGGGAGCCTTTGTGGTGGGCACAGATGAGAAGCCAGCACACCAAGCAGGGGGACATGTATGGAAGGAAGGGGCCTGCTGTTGGTACAGATGATCTCCAACTTACAATGGTTCCACTTAACGAGTTTTCTGGTTTTCAACTTTACAATGATGCAAAAGTAGACACATTCAGTAGAAACCATACTTTGAGTTTTGAATTTTGATCTTTTCCCAGGCTAGCAATGTGCAAGATGAATATACTTTATTATTAATATATAATTGGCTCTGTGTTAGATGATTTTGTCCAGCTGTCAGCCTATGTAAGTGTTCCGTGTCCGATTAAGGCAGCTGAGGCTGAGCTGTGATGTTCAGTAGGCCGGGCGTATTAATGCATGTTTGACCTATGATATTTTCAGCTTATGACAGGTTTATAGGCGTGTGACCCCATCTTACAGTGAGGAGCGTCTATGTTTGTTACAGCATGTCTTTCCTGACACACCCTGTCCTTTGTCCCAGGTCCCAGGGCCCCTGCTCCACACTGACCCATGCATTTCTTCCCACCTGCAGGTGTGATTGCTGCTGTGGCCCTCGTCCTGGTCTGCCTCCTCCTTGTCATGCTACGCTACATGTGTCGGCACAAGGGCACGTACCACACCAATGAGGCCAAGGGCACGGAGTTTGCTGAGAGTGCAGACGCGGCCCTACAGGACGACCCTGCCCTCCAGGATGTCGGTGGCGGCAGCAGAAAGGAGTACTTTATCTGAGGGGCGCCCAACCTCACCTCCCCAAATGCCTCCTCAAGTCCCATCGTAGAAAATGCACCCCACCGCCCACCAGCACTGCTGGGACCACAGTGCAGACTGCAAGAGCAGCCGCCTCTTCCCGCCCCCGCACCTGGGAGCGCTAGGTGCCCGCCCAGGGAGGAAAGCAGGGGGCTCCAGATACGTGAGCATCTCCCAGGGACACAGGGAGGCAGCAGCCACGCTGAGAGGCCAGCCTTCGCTCTGCCAAAGAGGGAGAAAGTCTGGGCACACAGGTCTCCTGGGCAGGCCAAAAGGTCATCTCATTGGCGTGAAAGTCCTTGCAGAGGGTGAGCGGGCGCGTGGGCCTGGGGATGGGGAAGCAAGGAAATGTGTCATCAGCACCCCGCCCAGGAGTAACGGCATCAGATGTCAGTCCTTGACATTTGGGGGGAACAGCAGGTGCCACAGCGAAAGGGTACCTTTGTCTCCCATTGATCCAGCTTGAAATGATTGGAAATAAATTTGAAATGTAACAGAGCACTCAGAGTCCACCAGCGTCACTGTAGGTGCCTGGGGGGAGATATACGGCACCAGGGCTTGCTTCTTGCCTCCGTGGGCCAGTTCCCAGAGAGCACAGATGGTGCGGACTGCTGGGGCGGGGCGGGGAGTGACCAGCATTCCTTCCCCCGCAGGAGCACCCGCTGCAGGAAACAAACATGTGGGTGAGATGTCCCTCTAGAAAGAGATCGTCTCTGGGCAGCGCACTGGCTGAAGCGTTGATTTCCTAATGCACAGTACCAGACAGACCAGACCTGATGAGCAATATAAGTGAGCCCTATCCTTCCCATGATAACCGCGGTGACGGCACCTGTTGCCGCCCGACCAGGTTCATCTGCCCGCTGCCCAAGTGTCAGCCAGTGCACGGAGCCTGCAGGCTCAGGCAGAGAGAGTCTTCATTCCACACAGCGCTAAGCCTGAGACGGGAGGCATTTCTCAGATCCCCCGCCCAAGCACTTGGGAGACAGGGCGTTTAAGGATAGTTTAGCAGGCAGGGGATTAGGTAATTAGGTTTGTTAATTGGGGCAGAATTATAGGGGTGTGGAAACCGTCTTCCTGTGTTGCTCCAGTCCCTGGGGTCACAATTCCAGTTGAGTCAGTTTCTAGGTATGGGCCGCTGGTCTGGGTGGGCCAGTGGATCCACTGGACTGTGGGGCCTGGAAGATATCATGAAACCACCTTTAGGTTCTGAAAAGGTGACATTATCTACAGAGAAAGTTAAGAATCTTTATGGACACCAGCTGCGTGGCTCCCGAGTGGCAATTACAGGGGACAGTTACTGACTATTATCATTATTTTTAACGAGGCCCTTCCCACAGTTCTTGCCTTGCACTCCGTTATCGAAGGGCGGTTCACACCCAGCACGGGGAGCAAAGACCGCAGAGCCGACTCCCTGGGGCTGGGTCCCGGCTGCTCTTTCCTGGTCCCAGGACCTTGAGCCACTTGCTTGGATCTCTGGCCTCCACGTTCTCATCCCTCAGGTGGAAACGAGGCTAATAAAGCTACCTCTGAGGTGCCCAACTCCCAGCGTTAAGGGTTAGGAACAAATGTGCCAAGGACTCAGTGTCCATGGTCTTCCAGTGTCGGTGACCAGGACAGTGTGTGTCGTGGTGAACGATCATTCCTCATCCCACCACTTGGAAACGCTCCTGAGGAGTAACCGTAATTCCAAATGAGTAACAGGGAGAGATCATGAACTCGTCAGCCAACCCTCTCCACGCGACGCGAAGACTCCCAGCAGCCCAGCAGTCACCCGGAGACCGGCAGCTGTGGGGTTGAAGATTGCGTCCCCGGTGCCAGGGTCACCACAGGAACTCCCTCGGGCTCAGGGTCTTGAGGCTGCACCAACTTCCCCTTGAGTCAGCAGAAAGTTCCCCTCCCTCTCCCCGCGAGGTTATGGGGCTCCAGGCTGAGTGGAGTGGCCACCAACAAAGTGAGCCGGAGGTCCTGGGGCTGTCGTGGGGGACGAACAGGGAGCTCACAGAAGCTGGTGACGGCAGGAACCCAGTTCAAAGGCGACACCTCTCCCAGGGCGACTGGAGCCAACCCTCACGTAACATAAAGGACCACGGCCACAGCCTTTTCTTCAAGGGTTGTGAGCACACATGGCTGCCCAGAACACACCCAAACCCACACGTAGACTTGTGTCATTGTGGACAGAGCTCCAGGGAGAGGATGCCCCCAGAGCTCCCTGGGCCTCCCGAGGGCTGGACTTGTGTGGGGAGAGGATGCTGGCCATTTGTCCATCCCTCAGGGGGCCCAGGAGCTGTCCACGCTAAGCTCGGCTCCCTGGCCACTCTGCTCACCTCCCCTTCCTCACCTCTGCTCGTCCTCACTCTTTTGCCTGCCTAGGGTCCTGGGACACTATTGGGCCACAACCTTCTCCCCAGGCCCAGCCAGAACCTGGCTCAGCAGCAGAAGCAGTGGCGACTCGGAGACTGCAGGGCTGAGTCATCCAAGGTGGCCCAGCCCGGATGACACTGAGCAGAGAGCTGTCACAGGCTAACAGCAGAGGCCAGATGGCCACACCGAAGAGTAGAGCACCTCAAAGAGATGTTGTGCATACACACATCCAATGCACACTGGTGGGCAAAAGGTCATCCTCCTTCAGGCCGGGGGCCGGCTTCCTTATCCTGAGCTCTCCTGCAACAGCGCACCAACGGCGCTCTGCAGCACACCCGCAACGAAGCTGGGTCGGAGTAAACATACAAAGCACCAAAGTTTCTGGAAACTGTAAAGGAGGAAGGAGGGGCAAGGAGAGGAAAAGAAGAGAGGGGAGATAAGAGGAGGGGTGGGGAGAGGAAGGCTGGAGGAAGGAGGCAGACCTCACTCTGTGGGACATCCTGGCTTTGTGCATGAACCTCCTTTAGTCCTCCCAGTAACTGTGTTAGGTGGAAGCCTCATCCCCCTTTAGATCTGTAATAACTGAGGCTCAGGAAGGCTGAAGGCTTTGCTGAGCTCTCACAGCTCCGAATGGCAGAGGAGGATTCGCCCCAGACCTGACTGGCCACGGGGCTGTAAAGCTGACCCTCCTCCCTTCAGCAGGTTGAGGCACCAGGACTTACGGATGCTGGGGTGACTCATCAGGGATTGCCCGGCACCTGTGCCAGCATCCCTGTACCTGGTGAGAGCTGGCCTGGGACAAGTTGTGGGAGGAGACCCTCCAGTGGAGGCCACCTGCCCCGGCAGGATGGGTAGGAAGATAAAGACAGCAGGTGCAGCAGGCCGGGTCACAGCACCCCGCCCCCAACATCCCCGCCAGCTTTCCTGGATGATTTGTGCTTCTTACAAGTGTTCATTCTTTTCCCAAACTAGGAGTATTTCAGCGATGAAACTTCAGACTTAGAGACATATAATACATATGTGTGTCTGTCTGAGTATACAGCTGCCATCCACAAACGCTGATTCGATATCTGGGTAAGTGCTAGACTTACATCGTTGAATATGGCAGCTCCTGCCTTAAGGGGTCCTGGCTTAGCAGAGAAGATAAACGTGTAAACGTGCACAAGCCCTGAAGTGTCAGGTGCTGGGAGAGAAGAGATGCAGATCAGTTTGGAGCACTAAGGGCGGGGCCAGTCCTCCCTGGTGGAACAGGAAAGGCTCCAGAGACGGTGGGAGGCTTGGAGCAGCTGCACACCAGGTGAGGGCTAGGCCACAGAGCGTCCTGGGCCCAAGCTAAGGAATTTGGACTCTGTCATGTGGGCAATAGGGAGCCACGGAAGGAGTAGGTCGGTCTGTATCCTAAGAGTGAGCCAAGGATCAAATTAAACAAGACACAAGATGCAAACCCACCATGAAAATTTACAAGGGCACTTGGAAAGGCTCCCGCAGCTGAAGACCTCCCCAGCCAGCTCCCCCGCAGCTCCCGTGCCCTGTAGTTCGGTCTGGGTGTCACGAGACTCTACGCGTCTGCCTGGTGAGAGGAGGCTCTGGTCCGCTCACCAGAGCAGGGGCAGTGGTCATGGCGTAGAGCCAACTGCTGTGTGAATATTAGAGAAGAACTTTTTCTTCTTTTAATGGAAGAAACGCCTCATGATTTTATCTGTTTGTGCTCCTTAAGCGAGAGGCTGCTCAATTGTTTTCCATTCTTTGCCTGAACATTCTCATCATAGCAAGGAGGATGACTCAAGGGCCAAAAGGATTTTATCTGGCCCAGTGCCACAAGGAGAGCTGCAGGCATTAATGTTTGCAGTGTGCCGCGTCAGCATGATGTTTCGGAAAGGCAGTGGTCTGGCATCAGACAGAGCTGGACAAAAATCTCACTTCCGGCACTAAGTAGCTCTGCAACCTAGGAAGAGTTCCCTAACTCCTCCACGTGCCTGTCTTCTTATCCACGACAGAAAGACCAACATATTTGACCTTTAGGGTGTTTTGAATGTGCATTTAAGTAAGGATAGAATCTTGCCAAGACTTGTGAAGGGCCTGAGATTTTTGTCCTGTTTCAAGTGAGTAAGTTAGCCTGTAACAGTAGCATGGATGCTAAGTTCTTCATGATCATGTAGACACATCCACAGCTCCTCTGGGACAAAAGATGCCTGGCTAGAATCCCAGAGGAGAAATGAAAACAAAAGATTCAGAAGGGCTCCCTCATAAAGATAAAGCCTGCCCTAAACGGCATCTGAGATGCCCAAACTTTCACCCCAAGTAAGTCAGAAATTCCACAGTTCAAGTTTTCTTCTTTAGGATGAGGACCACAAAGCTCTCTGCCACACACAGCCCTCCAGGCTGGGAGCAGGCAGGAGAGCAGTGCGGTCCAACCCCTGCCTACTCTGTCTGCAGAAGGGAGAACAGAAAGGGGTGCCGAGGCACCGGTGGGATACAGGGTGGGATAGGCGCAGGACAGCAGAGGACGCAGGCAGTCCTACCTTCACTGCTTTGCTCAGCTCTGACACCCTTCTCAGGCCAGAATGCCGTCCTGGCCTGTGAGGGAACATGAGATAGAAAAAAGGCTGTGCCTGAAGTCAGCCAAAACACCCAGGAGTGTTCTAGACAAGGAACCAGTACAGGACTTATGTCTATCTTTCTAGTCTTCCTAAGAGACGAAGAAATGGGGCCCCGCAGACTCCAGCGAGCAGGCTCCACATTAAGTACTGGCCATCTGTGCTATGCTGGGCACCTGCACAGCAATGGCTCCCTGTGGAACACTGGACACCTGTGCAATGTTGGCTCCTGGGCACTACTGGCACCGGCACAATCCTGGCATCTGAGTGATACTGGCACCTCTGCAATACTGGCTTCTGTATGATGCTGGGTACCTGGGCAACAGGCTCCTGAGCAGCACTGGCACCTGGAGAACACTGAACACCTGTGTAGTATGGCACCTGTGCCATACTGGGTACAGCTGTGCAACACAGACACCTGCGCAACTCGAACCTGCACGATACTGGCACCTATGCAACACAGGCACCTGCGCAACGCTGGGCACCTGAGTAACACGCGTACCTGGCCATTACTGGACACGGATGTGGGCCTGACAGTTAAATGAACCTGTCGATGTCTTACAGTTGACTGTCACCAGTTGAAGACGACGAAGTGGCTCCTGGGAGATGACACGGCGCAGAGTTGGTGGTTCTCTAGGAGCTTTGATCTCCTCACTAGCACAGAGGAGGTGATGAACCCACCCCTTCCTCATGAAACTGCCAGAGCCGGCCAATGCCATGCGATGCAGCAGTCCTTCAAAGTGAGGAACGGGCTCTACCACAGTGTTCTTTCATTCCTTTCAGTGCCCTGTTGCAATGCGCCATCAGAGAGAGATTTTTGATTGTGAGGGCGAATTTTTCCTCACAGACATGTTCGATATTACAAAAAAAAAAAAAAGGCTGGAGATTTTAAACAGCTAAGCTGAACTGGAATTCTTGGCAGCTAACCGCAGCTACCCCCCAGGGAGGTAAAAGGAAGTTCTCTAACTTGTTTATTCCACCCAATATTAATCACTTGCTGTAGAAAAATGATTCTAGCAGGAAAAAATGTGCAGCTGCTGTTTAAAAACAATTTTAAATAATATATATATTTGTGTATACATACATGGACAGTTGAACTTTAAACAACACAGATTTGACTACACAAGTCCATTTGTATGTGGATTTTCTTCCACCTCTGCCACCCCTGGACCGCAAGACCCACCCTCCTCTTCCTCCTCCTCCTCCTCCTCAGCCTGCTCAACGTGAGGCCGATGAAGACAGAGCCCCTTGTGATGGTCCCCTGCCACGTAATGAATAGGAAATATATTTTCTCTTCTTAATAGCAGTCTTTTCCCCAGCTTAGTTTACTGTAAGAGAATATGTGTGTACAGTATACAATACATATAACATGCAGAATACATGTTAATTGTTATCAGTAAGCCTTCTGGTCAACACTAGGTGATTACTAGTTACGTTTTTAAGAGTCAAAACATATGTGTGGATTTTCAACTGTGTGGGGAGTTGGTGCCCTAAGCCCCACATTGTTCAGGGTGAACAGTATATATACATACATATATAGATATATGTGTGTGTGCATGTATGTGTATATGTGTGTGTATATAAGTATGGGTGTATGTGTATCACATGTTAGCATACTAATCAAGGCAGATTTTATTTAAAGGAATCTTACCCAAAGCCACCAAGGGTCCAATTGCCTCACACTGGTTGGTGAGTACAAATTTGAGTACAGCTTCTCTGGCAGTACGTTTGGCAGTGTGCCAAGAATCTTGTAAATGTTCACATTCTTTGATCCAGAAATTCTACCTCTCTAAAAGTATCTCCTGAAGAAATAATCTAAAATACAGGCCATGATTTCAGATAAAAAAGACTTATAACAGAAATAGCTCTTGCAGTAGGAGAAATACAAAACTGTTTAAGTGTTCATCATTAGAAGAATGTTAAGAGAATTATGATGCAGACTTGCAAGTAGATATTCTGCAGCAAGATGATGCTACAGAGAATTTCAGTAAGTCGGGGAAGTACTTACGACGTCACGTTAGGTGAAAAGCATTGAAACACACATCATACCAGTATAAACTCGGGCATGCCAGAAAGGCACAGAAAAGATCGGGAAAGTTTACCTGCATATTATTGCACAGTAACTGCTCAGGGTGCTAAGCCCATTAAGAGAAGTTTCCATAGGAATCAAGGAAGCTTTTCTGAGACTTTAACCTCTTCGGAGGCCAAGACGGAAGCTTCAGTGTGTGCCTCTTCTCTCTGCGCTCTGCAAGTAGGCACACTTATGGGTCCCTCCTCCTGCTGCCCACCTCCTGTCAAAGTGTCCCAAAGTAGCACTGTGCATCCCACGGTCTCCTGAGATTCTGCAAAATTGGCTGCTTTTCTCCACTTACTGTGCAGAGGGCCTCAGATCCTGAACTAGAGGTTCAGCAGATAGCGGCAGGTTATGAGTCATTGCTTTCTGATACTTTCCTCCTATGAAGTACTTTTCCAGATCTTCTACCAAAAATATATAATCAGAAAAAAATTAAAAAACTAGATGAGCCTCACCAAGGGTTGGCACTGTTGTAAAATGCAAACTATTTCACAGCCTGCCCTCAAGGGTCTTTAGAACCAAACAGAAAAAGTATATCACCATGATTATCACCCAGACTACAAGGAAGGACATGCAGAGAGTGATTTCCAACCTATGCCGAGCCATGCTGCTCAGTAAACATGCCATGGGTTTGGAAGCTTACTGGGGATGGGGCTTGTGAGATGGGAGAGAACCAGGGGCCTCAGCTGCCAGAAGGCACAGAAGAGATTATATAGCCCAGCTCTCTCCCTTAGCAGGTGGGGAGACCAGGAGGGGATGGGGTAAGGGCTTGTCTGAGACTACACGATGTATTAGAGGTGAGCTAGGACTAGCACTTCTAAGTGTACTGAGCACTTACTATAGACCAGGTATGATCTATTCACTCTTTCAATTCTCACAACTATCTTCTGAGATAGTTATTTTTTCTTCCCATTTTAAAGATGAGGAAACTAAGAAGAAAAAACATCACAAAGCTTATCCAGATTGCATAGCACAAAGTGGCAAAGGCAGGGGCTGAACTCAGCCTTCAGCCAGTACTCTTAACCACTACACCGCAGTTTAGAAACTGCGAGGTCTGAAATGGAAGAGCTATACTGAGTTTCTGGTAACATGAGGCCTGTTTAACCTGGGAGCCTGCAGGAGAATTGCTCTGCAAGGGCCCAGACACACTCCTGCAGAGCATGAGGTAGGCGGGTTTATCCACAGCCCCTGCCCAGCCAGGCCAGTGTCCCCGTCTGCAGAGCTGGCATTTATCCCAGCAGAAAAAGGTGCTTCCCCTGCCAAAACCTCCAGAGGCCAGGGCAGATACCCCACAGCGTAGCTATTCTTTTAGGATTTCCCTGCTTCACCAGGGATGTCTACCTTAGATGGGATAATGGAGGGGTAATGGTAAATCCTTCCAGGAATGTCCTCAATGGATGCAGACACTCAATTCTCAGGACAAGAGAAAACCCTGGGGGATGATGTCCTGGGGTCAAGTTGGGAAGCTCTGTTCATTGTCCAAGGCAGAGCAGAACTTGTGGGGCCCCAAGCAGGCAGAGCATGACCCGTACCGTACTAAGAGAATGCACCTTCATTTCAAGTCATGGAGCATGCGTGGACAGCCTCCTATGTGCCCGGCCCTGTGTGTACACTGGGTCTAGAAGAGGAATGCCTGCCTTCAAGGAGGTCCCAGAGACAGAGATAATAATAGAAAGTAACCCAAAAATGTCAATAAAGCTTGCTAAGTGCAGGGATGGAGGGGACCACAGTATGCGTCCATATATGACCCAGAAGATGGCAGGATGAGAAGTGAAGCATTGGTCACGCCAACCGTCTGTTGGTCCAGAACTCTGTTGGTCCAGATGGATAAGGAGGAAGTATTGAGTTGCCAATTATTTGAGTTAGCAAATGGGGAATTTCAGGAAGAAGAGAGTGACAGGCAGACATGGATGTGGCATGTTCAAAGTCCTGTGAGTAGTTGGGGGATATACATGGGACAGGCAAGCTGGCAGGAGGCAAACCTGTATGTAAGTGGGCAGGAAGATGCTCACTAATAGGGTCAAGCCATGAAGTTTCTGCTCTGCGTTGCTCTGTGGCGAAGCAGAAAATCAGGAGGGAGTGGCATGATCAGATTAGGAATTTTGAAACACCAGTTTTAGTGCCAGGAGAGGCCAAAGGGGTGAAAATCCCCACCATTTTTGAAAACCCTTAATTTGGAAGAACACATTATCTCTGAAAAATAAGTGAACAACCTTATCTCCCTGGATAGTTCATTAGCAGCCACCAACACGTAAGCACTTACAGCACATGAGCCTGGATCCCTTTCTCAGATTAGCTGGGAAAGCAAGACTAGGCCCAAAGATATTGAAGCATAAGAAAATCACTTAATTTGTTTTTAATATCATTATTATCACTTTTTATATACTATTAGAAGTAGTGGCTCCAGTCAAGATGGCACAAGTAAATTTCCTCCTTAGATGCATCACCTCTGTTCTAAATATGCGATTATAAGAGATAAAGCACAAAAGAGAGAAAGTAGCCACAAATCTAGGAGGACATTTGTGTGAACTCAGAAAAGAAACAGAGCTATAGAGAGGCACCAGCTTGCTGACTCAGGAATGACTCTGGCTGGATAATAGGAAGTAAAAATATTTGCCTGTCAAGGGAGGCCCAGAGTTCAGAAAACCCAACTCGAAGAGAAAATGGGCCCTCCAAGCACGGAGAAGACTGAGCACAATTAAGTTCACACCTTGACACATTCTAATAAAACCACAGAAGAGCAGGGGAAAGGAGAGATTGCCTCCAAAGGACTGGTAATTGGGCTAATGGATGACTTCCCTGACAGCAGCAAAGGAAGCCAGAAGGCAATGGATTATCTACTGTATACTGAGCAGAAATTACCCACAAAGTGGCAAATAGAAACAAAAAGATAGAGGGAGAAGTTAAGAGATGAAAGATATATGGAGGACTGAGTAAGAAGATCTAATATACATCTAATCATATTTCTAGAAGGGGAAAAAAGAAATGGTGAGAGAACATATGTAGCTGAGAATTTTCCAGAATTAATTAAAGACATCAATCTTCAGAATACAAAAATCCCAAAGACCCAAGAAGGAAAAATGTGAAGAACCTATACCTAAGCATATCATAGTGAAATTGCTAAACAGTGATGAGAATGAGAATATATTAGAAGTAAAATAAGAGAAAATATAGGGTAAATTTAAAGTATCAACAATTATTTTAACAGATAACTTCTCAATAGATGTGAAGAAAGTCATAAAAAACTGAAATAATACTTTCAAGGAGAAAGTAAAGAAAATTGTCAACCTAGAATTGTACATTTATCAATAACATGATGAAAGAAAGACATTTTCAGGCAAATAAGAAATTCTTACTAAAGGAAATTCCAAAATAATTCAGGAAGAAGAAAGTAATGCTAGAAAGTGTAAGATGAAATGATAAGAAAAATATAAGTAAATTTAAACAAATACTGATTTATAAAACAATAATAATTATGTTCAATGAGATTAAAAATATGGTAAAACTAAAATGTTGAACATCATCACCATATTTAGAAAGAAGAGTTAAAATTAAAATGTTCTCGTGTCCTGTATTGTTTGGGGAAATGACAATGATATTCATAAAATTTTGAATTTGATAAGTTATACACATCTGTTAAATAAAACAGAAAATATGTATAAATTCTAAACTAGAGCTAAAAAGTAAAATGATAAAAAATTTAATCAATTAAAAAGAAATCAATAAAAATAAATATAGGAAAAAAATCTGAAAGTACAGAGTAAGTTATTGGAAATCAATCCAATTATACTATAAATATAATTAATGTAAATTTATTAAATTATCCATTTAAAAGAGAAGATTGTCATAATAGAGAAGTAAAACAGATGCTGGTTACAAGAAATAGGTCTAAAACATATCAATAGAGAAAGGATAAAAGTAAAAACAAAAACAAAAACCATGCAAATACTAATTCTCTAAAAACTAATATAAACTTGTATGCAGCTAAAACATGGTCTTAAAATATATAAAGCAAAATTGACAGAACTTCAAGGAGAAATATACCAATCCACCATTATTTCAGGAGATATTGACAGAAGTTATTGGAAGAAGGAAAGAAAAGAAAGAAAAGGAAAAGAAAGGAAAGGAAAGGAAGGAAGGGAGGGAAGGAAGGGAGGGAAAAGAATGGAAGGAAGGAGGGAGAAGGGGAGGAGGGAAGGAGGGAGGAAGGAGACATGCAAGATTTGAAAAACACATCAATATCAATATAATGGAGATCAAGGTAGGTAGGAAGGTAGGCAGAGATAGATGATAGAAGATAACTTGATTCAGTGATAAATAGACAATCAATTAATATTCATTAGTGTCCAACAATAAAAAAAATACACCTTTGCTTCAAGTCCACACAGAATATTTACAAAAACTGTTCACACACTAAGACCAAAAAAAAGTCTCAACTATTTTCAAAGGATTGGTATCTTGGTATCTTACAAACTCCATTCTTTGACCACAATGTAAGAAATCAATAACATAAAGATTATATACATATATGCATTCAATGACATACTTCTGAACATGAGTCAAAGAAGAAATCAAAGTCAAAATTATAAAATATTTAAAACTTAAAGATAATAAAAGACTGCATATGAAAATGAAATGAAATGCTAATTTGGTATATGAGGTGTCTTCAAAAACTTCATGGAAAATATGTACTATGAAAAAACTATGCATGGATTTCAAAATTGTTTTGCAACAAAATAAACTCATACTAACTTTTCATAACATGTCTGAACAGAATCTAGTTTGAGGCACTAAGAAATGTAAAATATCAGTTTGAAAAGAGTCCTTATCAGAGCAACATAAATTCTACTAAAATTGAAGCAAAAGCAAATTGCAAAGTCCCAATCAGATATATGGTGAAGCTTGGGGAGAAGAATGGTGAAACCATTGATGCTTTATGAAAATTTTATGGGGACAATGCCCCAAAGAAATCAGCAGTTTACAAATGAATTACTCATTTTAATAGGGGGCAAGATGATGTTGAAGATGAAGCCTTCAGCAGAACATCCACATCAATTTTGAAGGAAAAAATTAATTTTGTAGTGCCTTAATTGAAGAGAACGGGTGGTTAAAAGCAGAAACAATAGCCAACACCAGATGTCTCAATGGGTTCAGCTTACACATTCTGACTGAAAAATTAAAGTTAAGCAAACTTTTTGCTTGATGCTGCCAAAACCACTATAATCCTGAAGACAAAGCACAACCAAAGCCATGGCTGCAAGAGGGGGATGTGGACCAGTTGAAGCAAAGTGGATCAGTCAAGAGCAACGATCATGGCAGCAGTTTTGGGGGATGCTCAAGGCATTTTGCTTGTTGACTTTCTGGAAGGCCAAAGAACAGTAGCATCGCTTGTTATGAGAGTGTTTTGAGAAGGTCAGTCAAAGCTTTAGCAGAACAACCCCCGGAAGAGAGCAGAACTCTCTCGTCACACAAGGGCAATTTTGCAAGAGTTTTGATGGGACATCATTACAGTCCTGACTTGGCTCCTTCTGACTTCTTTTTTATTTCCTAATATTAAAGAATCTATAAAGGGCACAATTTTTTTTCTTCAGTCAATAATGTAAAACAGATTGCATTGACAGTCTTTTTTCCCAGGACCCTCAGTTCTTTAAGGACGGAAGAATGGCTGGTGTCATAGCTTACAAAAACGTCTTGAGCTTGACGGATCGTATGCTGAGAAATGAAGTTTATATGTTTTACTTTTAATCTTTTAATTTCATTTTTTTCATGAACTTTTTGAAGTCCCCTTGTATAGGTAGAAATTTATAGCCTTAAATATTAATGCTAGAAACAAGAAAGTCTACAATTTAATGAGCTAATCATTTGACTTAAGAAGGATAATAGAATAAACCTAAAGAATATGGAAAGGAGAGTGTACTAAAGATGAAAGCAAAAATTAATGAAAAATAAGCACACACAATAGGCAGAAAAATAATGTCAAAGATCTGTCCATTGAAAGCGCTAATTTTAAAACTTCAGGCAAAAGTAATCAAGAAAAGCATGAGAGAAGGCACAAATAAATAATTTAGTAGTAAAACAGAAAACACAACTTTGAATGCTACAGATATGTAAAACACAATACAAGGACATTATAAGCAACATTACATCAATAAACTTGAAAACTTAGATAAAATGTGCAAATTTATTTTAAAAATAACTTACCAATCCTAAGGAAAAATACAAGTTAAGAATTCTGAATGGTCCTATAACCCTTTAAAAAAACTGAACAGTAGCTAGAGAGATCTCCTCCCACAGAGAGCACTGGGTCCATGACGTTCCACAGAGATCTACACCAAATACCCAAAAGATACACAGTTCTACTGAGAGTCCTCCAGAAAACAGACAATGGCCTCATTTCGTGAGGTTGACATAACCTGGCACAACCCAAATCCAACCACAACAGTAGGAGAAAATAAAATTACAGGCAACCTGTCTTTCATGAATAGAAATGTAAGAAAATCTTAAAATGTGAACTGAATCCAGCAATGTCTAAGACCACACTAGGCTTATTCCAAAGTTGTACGGTTGAGGTTAGCTTTTTTTAAAAAAAAAATCAATGAATGAAAGTCATACATTTACAGATCAAAAGGAAAAATCATAGGCTTATCTATTAGATGCAGAAAAGCAATTCATAAAACTTAACATATATTCATTATAAAAATCCTTAACAAGCTAATAATAGAAAGAAAATTACTCAACCCAATAATATAAACCTCACGTATAACAGTGACAAATTGAAAGCATTCCCTTAAGATTAGGAGTAGGTACAGGCCCACTGTCACCATTTCCATTGGACATCAAACTGGCGGTCCCAGCTGGCATAGAAAGGCAAGACATAATCAGAATCTGTCTAATAAAAAATATTAGATAAGAAGAACCAAAACAGTCGATACTTGCAGATAATATGACTGTCCACATAGAAAACCCAGAGCATCTACAGATGAACTACTGAATTAATAAGAGAGTTTACTAGATAGAGGTAATTTTTTAAAATTGCATTTCTATATACTAACAATTTTTAAACACATCATTTCTAAAAGTACCATTTAAAATTGTCTCAAGAATGTAAAGTCCACAAGAATAAATGTAACAAAGAATGTGCCTGAGCTATATAAACAAAATTATAAACTTAATTAGAACATACTGAAGAATACCAGTTATCTATGTCTTGGATGTATTCCAACCACAACACAACACTGGCTGAGTTTTGTCTCGCTGTTGTGTTTGCGACTGTGTAACGTGACCTGCTGTTTCTAATACTGACATAGAACAGCAAAGGCTAAGAAGAGCCAGGGCAGTTCTGAAGGAGCAGAACTGGTAGGAAGACTTCCCCTGTCCAAACCAAGAATTCCTGCAGAGCTCGAGTCATCCAGCAGTGAGGCGTTGGTGAAGGAGGGGAAAGCGCAGGCGGAAATGATGGAGAACCAAAACACAGGCCACGCGCGCAGAACTAAGATCGACTTCCATGAGAAAACCTGGACTTTTGAGGAAATAAAGAAAACGTGTTTCCCACCCATCCTGATCTTTATGTGGACTTTCTCGTCCCTGCTGTGGTCCAAGCGCGGCGGGGCGGAGGCTCCTCGCGGGTCCTAAGGAAGAGCAGCCGGCGACGCCGAACGCCGCTTGCAGACTCAACTCCAGCATCACAGAGTCCGTTATACAGGGTGGGTTTGGAGCTGAGAAAAAAACAGCTTCACATTAAGCTGGCGCAACCACAAGAGTAAAGAGCCCCGGCCCCTCTTTCGATTTCCCGCGTGGGCTTCTGTCCCACCTTTGGCTTCCGGCCTTTCTCCACATCCTGCCTCTGCCTCGGGCCCCACCACTCACCTGCCCACCACTCACCTGCCCAC